>JAHRHZ010000023.1:6139671-6183317 GCA_024137785.1 Ginglymostoma cirratum
GCCTGAGGTGGGAGGAGGGGATAGGTGAGAGGAAGGATAGGTTAGGGAGGTGGAGATGAGCTGGGCTGGTTTTGGGATGCGGTTGGGGGAGGGGAGATTTTGAAGCTTGTGAAATCCACATTGATACCATTGGGCTGCAGGGTTCCCAGGCTGAATATGATTTGCTGTTCCTGCAGCCTTCGGGTGGCATCACTGTGGCATTGCAGGAGGCCAAGGATGGACATGTCGTCTGAGGAATGGGAGGGGGAGTTGAAATGGTTCGCGACTGGGAGGTGCAGTTGTTTGTTGCGAACTGAGCACAGGTGTTCTGCAAAGAGGTCCCCAAGCCTCCGCTTGGTTTCCCCGATGTAGAGGAAGCCACAACGGATACAGCGGATGCAGTATACCACATTGGCAGATGTGCAGGTGAACATCTGCCTGATGTGGAAAGTCTTCTTGGGGCCTGGGATTGGGGTGAGGGAGGTGGTGTGGGGGCAGGTGTAGCACTTCCTGCGGTTGCAGGGAAAAGTGCCGGGTGTGGTGGGGCTGGAGGGGAGTGTGGAGCAGACAAGGGAGTCGCAGAGGGAGTCGCAGAGGCACTGGAAGGCAGATAAGGGTGGGGAGGGAACAATGTCTTTGGAGGTGGGGTGGAATTGCAGATGGCGGAAGTGTCGGAGGATGATGCGTTGGATCCGGAGGTTGGTGGGGTGGTACGTGAGGACAACGGGGATTCTTTTTTGGTTATTATTGCGGGGACGGGGCGTGAGGGATGAGTTACGGAAGGATGCAATCCGTTTTCAATGCTCATACAGTGAAAAAAAATCCACTTTATGACCAGCACTAAGGGGGGAAAACTTGAAACTGAAACTCAGCCACCATGTCTGCACCAACTCTCTGAGCACTTGAACTTTGTGCCAATCTCCTGCATTTTGCCCATAACCCTGCACATTATTTAAATAGAACTAATCATCCAATGGCCTCTTGAATGTTTCAAATGAACCTACCTCCACTGAATATCCAGGCAGCGCATTCCCTACCCTAACTACTCATTGTGAGAAAAAGTCTTTACTCCCTTCATATTTGCTTCTTTTGCAAAACACTTTAAAACTGTGCTTTCTTTCTCCCCGATAACAAGGTGTAGAGCTGGATAAACACAGCAGGCCAAGCAGCATCAGAGGAGCAGGAACACTGACGTTTTGGGCTTAGACCCTTTTTCAGAAGTTCATTCAGCTCTACACCTTGTTATCTCAGATTCTCCAGCATCTGCAGTTCCTACTTTCTTTCTCTCAATCCATTTTACTACTATTATTGTGTGGTCTTCAGTTGACAAATATCCCACTGACTAATGATCTTTGTTGCAGCTCATAGAATCCCTACAATGTGGAAGCAAGCTATTCGGTCCATTGAGTCCACACGAACCCTCTGAAGAGCATCCCACCCAGACCCATCCCCCTATCCTGCATTTCCCAAAGCTAACCCAACTAGCCTGTGCATCCTTAGACACTATGGGCAACTTGGCATGGCCAACCAACTGAACCTGCACATCTTTATTTTCTATTCCTTTTGAAATAACAAGGAATTACATTGTCCTTCCCGGAAGTCCTGCCATGACAAAAGTTCTGAGCAGCCATTTCTACTTGTCCAGAATGCACCTACAAACTCAGCATTTTTGTGCTATTCCACCCTCCCTTCATTGAAAAGATACAATAATATCTCATTGCACAAGCTGGCATTGCAGTAGCTGTTTTGTCTGCCCGGGATGCGTGCTTCAAATCTTTTATCTTCAGGTTGCTTGCTGTTGGAGTGTAGTTATTGCCAATTGATTCACTTGGACTTCTGTAGTAGCGTTGCTCTTTGAAGGGAATGGCCAAAGGCCATGAGATATCTTGCATTATGGGAGGATGACGACTATGACGCAATACCGTCTAAAAAGCAAAGAGGTTACAGAACCTTCAATAAGATTAAGCATCACTGAAATGTTCAAATGCATACTGCAAAAATAAATATGATGAACTGGTTTTATTGTACAAAATATTGTGCAATTATAAAAACTAAACAGAAAAGTACCACTGTCATCTAGTTACTAAATTATTGGAAATAACAACTGGTGTTTACATAAATGTTCATCGAAGGCTGCTCCAGGTTTCAACCAGAATATTATAAGAAAATTCAGACTTCTGTAAAATAAATGCTAAATTATAATAAAATGTTTTTAATATGGCAAGATCTACCTGAATCCCACACCTGTGCAGCAGTAGCTGTATCCTTCAGAACTCTAGAGGTTAAAAAAATTGTTCAGCTGGATTTGGTTTCTGTCCTTATCCAACATTTACAAATTGATTGACTAGTTAAGAGCAACTAGAGACAGACAATAAGCTGGCCCAAGCAGCAAAGTCCAGATCCCATGAGCGAATAAAAAGTATCACCCAGATACCAGACATTGAAAAGGTTATTTTTATTTGCCTTTCATGAAGGCATTGTTAACTGGCAAAGGGGAAAAGCTCAACAGTGGTGAAAGCCTCCAATGCCTGGATTTCCAAGATAACAATATAATTTCAAGCCATGACATGGATCATATCAGCATTGCCTGTTACATAGTTTAATGTATGAATAATACACTGGTAGTAGCAATATTTGAGTATTGCTAAAACAAAAAAATACATTTTCTTTTAGCTTGTTGTCTTGCACTTATCAGGACAATTCACAATAAATACCAAAGTAAAAAGATTACAAGTTTTACACTGTATGAAAAGAGAATGCTGATTGGTTGGCAGATGGTGTCTAATTGGTAGAGGTGTTGACATGGAGAACACATCAGTTAGGTGAGGACTGATAATTAACTACCAAGCTTTGACTAAATCTTAAATCAGACAAGGTGACTTGATTAATCAAGGCATTATCCTGAGAAATGAACAGAGAATACATTTTTTTGCGATTTGTCCTCGTGCACGCAAGACAGAAGGCTTTCACAAAATGGTCTTTTATCAGAGATGCTCAAGTTTAATAGAAGTTAATCAACATCTTAATGAATAGTGGAAAGGGATTAATCATGACCATGCAAACAATTTAAGGTCACAAGACTTTGTACATCAACACTCAATCAAAACTGACACTAAATAATTTACTCACTTTAACTTTCAAATGATTAGTCATGTTTGCAGATAGTTTTAATGGAAGTGGGTAGCAACATTTGTCTGCTGCTGCACCTGCACTGTGTCAAAGTGGTCAAATCCTGACTTCAAATATCCTCCAGCAATTAGTTGGCAATAGATGTCCCCTGATGGATGGCTTCCAAACGACATAAATGGCTGCCTCTGTTCTCACAGCCAAAATGGTTTGTGAAGAGGCCTGTCACATGGAAGAAGTGCAGAGTTGCTTTATGCAACTTTCCCTTGGAGAAATAATAAGAAGCTGATTGCCTGATAAACATCTTCATAAATTGGATTAACGCTGTGGCTAAGTGAACTGACTTCAACAACGACCCATTACTCAAACAATGAGTAAATCTTTTGAGAGTTTCATCTTCTGAAATGACAGGGTGTGGACACACATATGTGCCAAAATAAGTTCAATTCCTAGCCCAAGATTTGTCAAGCTAAATCAATCGTAAAACTATAACCCATAACATACATCTAGCTCCCTCAACCAGGAACTAATGAAAGAATTAAAGAAACTACAGAAAAATAGAAACCTACAAACTAGAATTCCATAAATCAAAATTTCAATAGAAAATACTTTTAATCACTATGCTTTAACCTATACTGTACAATCTCAGCAGAAAATTAAAACATGCTGCTGCCAGATGATAATCTTGAGACTATGGGTTTAACAATGCGATTGCATTTGTTAGAAATGAAATATTTTCCAATGCAGGTAAATATTGAGAAAAAACAAAATCATAAGAAACAATATTAAGGCCTGTTTGTCCACGCAGTCAACTAGTCAATGATGTACTCTTATACGTCCTCACAAGTAATATCATGTGTGCTGTAGTGGCAGACTCACTTCAGATGGCTTGATCCTGCTCCACAGCTTTAAAAAAAACACTACAACAGTCTGAGGAAGTTTGAGTAGACCATTTAGGACAGAGATGAGGAGACATTTCTTCACCCAAAGAGTGGTGAGCCTATGGAATTCATTACCACAGAAAGTAGTTGATGCCAAAACATTGAATGTATTCAACAGGCAGCTAGATTTGCACTTGAGATGAATGGGATCAAAGGTTATGGAGAGAAAGCAGGATTAGGCTATTGAGTTGGAAGATCAGCCATGATGGCTCAAAGGGCCAAATGGCCTCCTCCTGCTACTATCTTCTATGTTTCTTTGTTTTTATGTAACAGACAACTGTAGTGTAAAAGTTAAAAATATGAATCAAAAAGCACAACAATTGTTGCAAAAAAACACTGGCTGGTTCTCACACAATATTCATTCACTGTACGTAACAAGGTTTGATAAATCCAACTAGGGAATTCTGAAGGAGCATCATGTTGGAATCGAAACATTACTCTGTTTCTCTCTCCACAAATGATGCCAGACCTGCTAAGTTTCTCTAGCCCTTTCTGTCTTTATTTCAGATCTCAACATCTGCAATTCTCTGCTTTATTAAGATTTATGAAACAGTATTGTCATTTGGTAGGAGAGTGTGAGGAAAAGACATGTTTTATCTCAAAGATTTCCATCTTGCACTCATCTGGATAATTCACAAAAATAAAAATTCAAGGGCACCAACATTTATTCTTACAAATTGTCCTGATAAATGCAAAACAATTTGATAAATATTTGTTTCCTCTGTTTGAGGTCATCACCAGGCCGAATTACCTTCTCATCTGCCAATAGCAAGAAATGTTCTGACTTCCAGCTGTAATGAACATTGGCCGTGCCCATAGTAACATGTACCCAATAAATCCAACTAAGTTGACTGCACCATTGGCTCTGAAAATAAAGCACGTTGATGCTACATGTTTGGCACTGTACACTGACAAATTCCGTAGGAGGTATTTCATACCAATTTGCAAACTGGATTGTACCCATTCTCTTTTGTTCAAATGTTTCTGAGTTAATTTTATAATACAATTGTTTGAAGATCTGAAAATATTAAACAATAACTCATATAAGAGGGTTCAAGTAAAAGAGTAAAATAAATGTACATTGTATTGTATTCCATAATAAACTAACTAGCCAATGACCACTGTAAAATTGTGACAATCCTTTTGTGAGTTTCTCTGAGACCTGCATGGAATTTACAAAGGTATGTATGCTTGAATGCTTTATAATGTCCATGAGCCCGACAAAATAGCGTTAGAGGATTGAACTTTAAATCTTGAGCATAACCCAAATTGAGATAGCTGCTGGTGGGTGCATTCATACACCTATAATGGGGATTGCAATATAACTGTAATTATAATGTAATGGATGTTTGTGTTGACAATCCTACACACCGAAAAGTAAAGTGGGCTGGATTACCAGAGGAGATACTCAGTGCGGTGACTGGAACGAGATCAGCCAGGTGGATCTCATAGAAGAGGTGATAACAAGGTGTAGAGCTGGACGATCACACCAGGCCAAGCAGCATCATAGGAGCAGGAAGGCTGATGTTTTGGGCCTAGACCCTTCTTCTGAAGAAGGGTCTAGGCCCAAAACATTAGCCTTCCTGCTTCTCTGACACTGCTTGGCCTGCTGTGTTCATCCACCTCTACACATTGTTATCTCAGATTCTCCAGCATCTGCAGTTCCTACTATCTCTGGATCTCATGGAATATGAGTTCCCTGATTGAGGCTGTTAACTTGGCCCAATCAGGGAGCCTTGGCTGACAGATATTAACAGGAATGTCAGGGGTTCTGCTCACCCTAGGAACCGGCTCTCTGCTAGCAGGGTCAGTGTCATGTACTATGCACGTGTAGACAATGGGTGATTTTTTGACGGGATAACAGCCTCTGTGGAGTTATTTCACTCACCATGGATTTTGGAAGGTAAATTATTTTCTACAAAAAGTAGTGATATCATTTTAAGAGACAGTACGTTAATAAATAAATAATGAGGATGTAGAACATGTGACCAGCAGCCCTTGCGCAGTCTACTTTGCAGTGTGTATCCAAGCAAATGCAGCTGTTCTTTCCTGTCACATCAGTTGCTGAACCTTTCTCGTCACTATGTCTGCTGAGCAATCCTTAATATACTTCAAATAAAGCTGCTGTGGTGTGAGATTGGTAAATTCATGTTAAGCAAACACAGAACCACAAAAGTGAACATAGAAACTGGAAGTAGATGTGCACAGAATCATGTTTTCTAATATATAATGAAGTGTTTGTTGACACCAATAATTTCAGACTACGCATGGTCCCCTCTGATCTCTCTCATTCTGCATAGCTACATATGCAAAAGAAAAACTGATTTTAAAAAATTAACATCCAATCCACTTTTGATTGACACTTTTTTTCCATTTATCAACATTTACTTTCATTAATTCCTTTCATTTTTGTGTGTTCGCTAGCCTTTATCACTGCTTTTAAAATGTGGTTTAGGTGTTAGCAAATGCAGTCAATATGTAAACATAACACATGCTAAATCGATACTTCTCTCTTCAGCCAGCTCACAGTAGCAGTGCAACAAAAAAACTTTACATGAGAGCTTTTTATGTTGTGTTCCACTCTTCTAAAGACTCAAAGGACTGAAAGTTTAAACAAATCCCTTTTTTGTAGACCGTACAAATCTACAGTCCAGAAATCCAACAGTCAAAAGATCTTTACATCCTTAGCAGCAAATAACAGACATTTCAATAGATGGATCACATTTCAATTGCACGAAAGCCTTTTGTTTTCAAGTGCTTACCACTAATCCATAATATATCAGGTTTCTTTTAAGAACAGAGGAATCTTTCCAACAAATAATACTTATAAGATTTGATTTGCTGGTAGCAATTGAAAGAAAACACATCAGATTATGATATATTACTCTTCAATGAAAACCTACATTTATTAAATTATTCAGTAACAACGCACCAATTTTTATATAATTTAACTTCAACTATTGCAACACAGCTTTGTCAATATTCAAACATATGGTGACCATTGCTTTGCGCAATATGTTATTTTATGATGATCACATCAGGAAATAGAATGGTGCTGAAACACAGGCCCTGATTTTAAGTGCAGCCCCCCCCACACCCTGCAACCCCACCCAACTCCGCCCCCAAGCTGGCAGAAACCACGGGTGGGAGCAGTTAAAAATGCAATCCGCGATTTATCCCCACCAATCCTGTTGCTTTCCCACCACATCCAGATCTTCTGTGGATGGCAGATGGGATCGCCACAGGAAGATACTAAAGTTCCGTCTTTAAAGATACAGGTTACACTCGTGCTGTCCACCAGGACTTGATTTTTGCGTCTCAGGCCTGAGTGAAGAAGCTGTGGTGATTTTGTTGGCAGGTAAGATCCTACATGCCTAGAGGACTGCAGCCCCAACTACACTCAAGAAGTTTACAGCATCCAGGAAAACTGATACCACATCCAAAAAATATTCAATCCCTCCACCACTGATGCTCAGTAGCAGCTACAAGATGCACTGCAGTAACTCACCACAGCTCCTTAGACAGACCCACAATCAGCACCCCCGAGAAGAACAAAGGCAGCAGATATATGAAAAGCCACCACTTGCAAAACCCCTCCAAACCGCTCACCATCCTGACTTGGAAATGTATCGCCATTCTTTCAGTGTCACTGGGTCAAAATCCTAACAGCATTGTGGGTCTACCTACAGCACATGGACTGCAACAGTTCAAGAAAGCAACTCACTACCACCTTCTCGAGGGAAATTAGATCATAAATGTTGACTCAGCCTGCAACAACCAAATCTGATGAATTAACAAAATAAAAACAAACCTTGGAGATGGAATGTGCATCATAAGAGTCCCAAAAGGAAAGTAATAAATATTAGACTTTTAGGTTCTTTATTGGTGAGGAACAGCAGGATCAGGAGATCATCAGGCAGCCTCAGGCTCCCTTTGCTTCCCCAACCTCTTGTACCCACTCTTGATTACATCCACAGACCCCTACCCTAACTGACCCAATTACATTTCCCACAGCTGCAACTTCCTGCAACCAAATTCCTGCTCCTACCCACTACACAGGAAGCAGAGTAGGCTGGCATTGGAGAAATGTTAAACAAATAAGATTCCATTCACTAAGATTGCCTGGACTCTCCAGGTACACTGCTTTCTCTGGGGCTGTGTTCATCATGGCCAACAATCCTTCTTCCCCTCCCCCTTCAAAATCATCGCAATTAAATCAGGAGACACTGAAAATACACATGGGTCAGTTAGAATCTGAAAGGGAAAAATATGGAGCGTTTCACACAAAACCCTTCATTGAAACAAAATGCTTCTTCTGCTCAGAAGAACTATTACATTTTAGGTTAGTCACTTCTCCACTTGCACAGACATGTGACGGGGTTACATTAATGATCCCCAATAGCACAGGAAAATTGAAATTGCTGGAAATTGCTGGAAGCTCAGCAGGTCAGGCAGCATCTGTGGAGAGAAATCAGAGTTAATGTTTTGGGTCGAGTGACCCTTCCTCAGAACTGATGGTAGAAGTACAGGACCCAGCTGTTGACTTGTAGAACTTTGAAATCTTTAGGTTCGAATTAAGACAGATTCTTGGAGTAGACAAGACAGAGCTTTATTCTGTATCACACCATTTGTGTTATAATTGAGAAAATGTTTCTTTGTGCTGACACTGAATGCAGAAAAGTGATACTTAGCAGCAACTTTCATTTTAAATAGCACAAGATATAACCAAGGTAGTTGAAAACGTTAGGAACAACTGAAAAGGGTAAATTATATAGGATAAAAAGTGAGACCTTAATAGTTTACTCCACCAAGTCCTGAACCAAATGTTAATTTTTTTTGCATTAGATTATAGTTTTCAAAGATTATGTTTTTTCTCCCTAGCTCTGATGGCTTGGGCTAAAAATTAATGGCCACTTTTATATTGTTTCTAAGCAATAGCTTCTGTTGTTTGAATCTCCAACAGCCACAAAAAGCTAGAAGGTCTAACACTGGCCAGCCGGCATCCAGGAAGTTCCATCTTCCCTTCACACATGCTGTGGGTTTAACTGTGGCCAGTAAAATAAAACCTGCCCAGCAAAAGCACAACTTGCCAGCTTGCCAGTGAGTCACCCTTCAGGTTTCTCCCACATCCATTGGCCAGCTGGTATTTTCTGTCCATGTTAGATTATGGGCCACCATGACAAACCAGGGAGACCCCCATGGTTCAAGCCTTGGAGAGCTTGTGCAATTTCCACTTGTACCACCTCCTTACACCTTTCCAAGAATTAAAAATCACTCTTGGGCCTTTCAAAAGACAATGTTATCAGCAACATTTCAACTTGACATCCTTTAAATCAAACCTTCTAAATGACCAATGTGCAACTTTACCCAAGAAGCCCGTTTCCAGTCAAATTAAATTTAAATTCAGGTACATTTTGCACCCGGATAATACACATTTTTTTAAAAAGCTTTAGTAGAAATGTTGGTATGAACAAAACACAAACAAATTAGGAGAGGAGAGGAGAGGAGACTGCAGAAGAACTGTTTTATAGCTGTTAACAATGAACATTGCTAACTAGGAACTAGGAAAACCTGAATTCACTGATGGAATGAATTATTTACAAAGTAATGTGGTATCTCTAGCTTATGGCTGTATATGTTCAGGAGCTCCTCTATGGGAAAGATTGTAGTGGGTGCTATTAAATGAACATTGCATCAATTGATATTATTATATTTCAGCTTGAGATCTGAGATGAAGTAAAAAGGGTAGCAACTGCTTGGTTAAAATATTCCAGCCTTGAGAATATGCAATGAAATCACATTAGCTGTACCTCACTAGTCTGCAGTGGGCATGTTTAGGAAGATAGTTTTGTTTTATATGTAGAAATATGTATCAGTTTTTTTAAAGACTTTCCTAACTGTCGCCTGTTGCCTTGTGGCAATATAAATACTGTGGTATCTAGTGTTTTCCTTATGTGTTGTGGCTTTAAGTTCAGTGGCATTGACAATTATTGAAAACAATGATGAATTCATCTAATTCTGTTTCTGTGTGAGTCCAAACACACAATATGTCAACACAAATACAGAAGGTAATGTTACATCATAGTATTACCTAATAATGGGTTAGTGAGAATGGAAAAGTAGCCTGCAAAAATATCCCTGAAGAGGAGCTTCAAAATAAAACAAAATTGGACCCTGTTTGCCGCAGATACTTTAATTTACTTCTTGTAAGTTGTCTCCAGCTACTAATAGCTATTATAAAAATGCATTTTAGGGGAGTTGAGATTCTGACGTGATTTTAGCCCAAATATGACTTCATTCTCTCCAAAGCCAGACCAAATTAATTCAAACTGAGACTGAGTTGAGTTGATGTAATTTTTCCTTCCACATTTAAGAGGAACATAGAAGCAATAGGTTATGATGACAGTTCCGTAGTTTAATTGGTACAATTTGTGTTCATGCAATTATACAAAATAAGGACCACTCAGCATTATCCCAATTTGATGGGTCATCTCATTCAGCTTAAAGAGAATAAAGTTTCTGCACTCTGTTCTGGTTAAATAACACCATTTTTGCAGCCTCCTTCTGTCTATCTAACCATCTCTGCAACCAGACAAGCTTTCTTTCTGGTTTTGTCACTCTGATTTTTGAAAGCCTTTGTCACAAATAAATGTTTTTGAAAATCAGGACAAACTATTGAATCACTTAATGTTCAGGCTCTGGAACAAATAATTTCCTGTTTTTAACATATTAACCACCTTTTAGCTGGTTGTCCCAAGTATAAATTCTGTTTTTGAAGTGTCCAGCATTGAAAGTAATTGTTTCAAACTCCTTTCTCTAGTAAAATAACCTCTTAAATTCAGAAACATGATGGGGTGATGAAAGAATGACATAGATTGCCAAGATGGTGAGATAATGAATAAGATTGCCTGAGAGTATTGTGGAGTCACCAGTATGTCAGAGGCAAAATGAGAATTTTCCATGAGGTTTTCACGAATCCATTGTTACATTATATCTTAGTTAATTAAACATAAAGTACCACATTTCACAATACCCTGGCAAATTATTTCTACAAATTGACTTTAACTGATCTTCACCTATGATAATACAATGATACACCTGACATTTAGATTATACTTTTCTCTCTACAAAATTATTTTACCTTATACAACTCTGAAGCTTCGCTACAGTGGTTAGGAGGCAGAGGTGGTAACCCAGGCAAGCCTCTTGTATAACTACTGTGAAGTATAGGAAGATCCTGTGACTAAAATCAACAACAAGAGGGTTATTTATTTCTGTATAATTCAGCGTAACAAGAGTCTTCACTAATAAATCTACACCAGGAAAACTCGTTTTAAGAAGTAATATATCAGAATTTTTGATGCAGCAGCTGATTATTTTGAATGGGATGTGGTGTCATTTGCTGCCTGTCCTTAATCCCCTTTGAACCAAGTGGCCTGCTAGGCTATATAAAAATTAAACATGTGGCTGGGTCTGGAGTCACATGTAGACCAGACCAGTTGAGAATGGCAGATTTCCTTCACTATTGGATGTTACTGATGGGCTTACAGCATCCAATGTTAGCTTCAGCATCATGAATCAATTCCAGATTTCATTTATTGAATTGAAATTTCACTGATTATAATTGTGCTATTTGAACCTTAGCATCCAGAGCATTAGCCTGGGTCACTGGATTTTAAGTCCAATAACATTATCATTATGCCACCATCTCCCATGCTCTTTAACTTCAAAGTTTTCTGTAGTTCTAAACTTATATACTTCAGTGACAAACAGTGAAGTCATTGCAGTAAGGTATTTTATCAGGCTTGCTCCTGAATCTATACTTTATCATTTTCCCACTAACTTGTGTGAAACATGACTTTTAGAAAATTTGACGACAGGGTTTCACCTTCGGAAAGTGTCCAGAAAGTTGTTCCATAGGAGTGGACCTCGATTTCAAAAAAGGAGGAACTTCAAACAACTCCCATTAACTTGTGACAAATTAGTCGGTCAGTTTGATGATATGTGGGATTTGTTGCATACTTGTAAGCTTTTCTGTAGAAAACTTGAATTGTAAAAACTCAATAGTCAATGGAGACATAATAATACCATTCTCTCTGTTTTTTGGGCAGTTAAGAGTCAACTTCATTGGAAGATTGGAGTGGGTCTGGAGTTTCTTGTAGACCAGAACAGGTATGGGTGGCAGATTTCCTTCCATAAAGGGAATTAGACAACCAGACAGGTATTTCCTGACAATTGGCAATGGTTTCATGATCATCATTAGACTATTAATCCCACATCATTATTGAATTCAAATTCCACCAACTGCCATGGCGGGATTCGAATGCAAGTCCCCAGAACATTACCTAGATCTCTGGATTAATAGACTGGCGATAATTCCACTAGGCCATTGCTTACCCCATTAAATGTACAGGCTTGTACTTTTTTATATATGGGAACGAGAAAAAATTATATATGTAATCTAAATTGATTAGTATTTGAAATTCACAATGAAAGGCTGGTTTTCCAACTAAGCATCTTCTATCATTTTCAAATCTAGTTGCAGAAACATTAAGTCCTAAGAGCCATGAGTCATGAATCATGGTTCTCAACATTGCAATCATCTCCAGATCTTAGACACTGAGGATCATGTCTGGAGGGTCTCAAGGGGCCCAAGAACAGGGTGACCGATGATACCTCCTCCACCTCTGGAAATTTACTAGCAGTGGGGAGTAGGACATAGGGATGGTATTCGCTGCCATTTCACCTGATTTTAAATCCCCCATCTGTCAGCCCGGAGCTGATGCCTGGACAGAAATTCCAGCTCATGTTTCCATGCCTGAACATCAGAAACAACAAGGTGGCATTGAGCCTAATCAGCTCAGGCACCCCTCTTTGTGGGAAATCAATCTCATTAGAAAAAAAATTTGCTTTGCAATATTCAAATCTTATTCCTTCCAGTATGATTTTCCACATGTTTGTTCCATTAGTAATGTTGTGTCTATGATTCATACATCTGGAACTCTGCTCTTGAACATTTTGGTAAGTAATCTGTTTGCTAGCCAAGCCTGGCATGGTCCATTTAAAAGGCCTTCCACCAAAAATATAGCTAAGGCCATTGATTGCCTCTCAAATTGCTGCAGTAGGTGGATTATCTCTGATTTGATTATCCTCTCTTCCATTGCGTTTATCTCTCACACCAAATACCCATCTCAGCTTATCATTCAACTCTGTCAACTCTTAACCCCAGCATCCCATCAATGCATTTCTTCAAACACTTTCCCCAGTGGAGCCAGATCCAGAATTGGACTGTTGAGTCACCTCAAGAGCCACAATATAGGATAGGAAGAAAGTCATGCTCAATCCTTCCCAACATTTTATTTACTAATTTCACCTTTATTCATTAACTTGCTTTTACGTGACCTCAGTGTGCACAACCTTCATGGCTCTTACATTACAATGGTTAATTTCACTGTATCTTGGTTTCCTTAATGCCTCTCAATTCCAATTCATCACAGACAATATAATGTGGATGAAAGTGAAAGTATCCATTTTGATAGAGTGAAAAAAAGGCAGATTATTTGATGTTCAAAGAGGATCTGAATTTGTTGATGAATTGCCAAAAGCTAGTGTGTAGGTGCAGTAGCAATTAGAAAGTAAATACAGCATTGGCCTTCATCACTTGGGAATTTGAGTCCAAGAGTAAAGATGTCTGAAGAAGAATCACTGGACCCAAAATGTTAACTCTGGTTTCCTCTGCAGATGCTGCCAGATCTGCTGAATTTTTCCAGCAATTTCTTTTGTTTCTGTATTCCAGCATCCGCAGTTCTTTCCATTTTTTGTTTCAATAAAGATGTCTTGCTGTGTTTGTACAGAGCCTTGGTGTGATTGCACCAGTATTGTATGCAGTTTTGGTTTCCTTAGCTGAGGGCTGATGTGGAGGATCACCAGACTAATCTCTGGGATGGCAGGTCTGTCCCATTAGAAGAAATTGAAGACACCGGGCCCATATTCCATAGACTTTCAGAGAATGACAGCAGCCTCATTGAAACTTTTTAAATTCTAACAGGGTAGATGACGACAATATATTTGTATGACACAATTCCTCTCATTGTACGTTGTCACACTGGCTCCTCCCAGAGCATAACGAATATCTAAATTCCCCAGAATGTCGGTGAAACAAGAATAGCAGGATTCCCACGAGTTTAGGGCTTTGGGTTATACCAGTATAACCTTACACAATACATAACATATTCCAGTCTAACTATCAGCAGAAAGGACTTACATTCACTCAGTATACGGATAATGTGCAATGACAGGAATTGTGTCATGCAAATATACACATGAACAATACACAGAATGAAGCTATACTTGGGAAGCCCCTTTCCATATTCCCCTTAATGCTTTGAAAGTGAGTGACGTTGGAACCCAGAGCCAAAATAAGAACAGTTGAATCTTTCATCAAAACTGCCAGAGCTGTCATTAGAAGCTATAGAACTGAGTGTTTCATTATAGTATCCATAGACCCGACTATGCTTGACTTCGCTTTTTCCATGCCAGGTGAAAAGACCCCATAAAAGCTGGTGTTGAACTCCTCCGTACTATAACATTGTATTTAGGCCCCCTGCTGCAAATCTAATGAATCAAGCAGTTGATGGTGCCCTGACATCAGTCTTCTTCTGTAGGTTTGGTCTTTAAATTAAAATCAGCATGTGTCCTTCAGCAAGTTAGCTCCAGGATTTATCCTCCTGCCCTTCACTCTGTACATTTACAATTGGTGACACCTCCAGTGCAGATCCATTTAACTGATCTTCTAAACCATATAGGTTGACAATTTCTGAACAGGTGCCTGAAACAATACGTATTGATTATGATTGTGTGTGCTCAGGAAAATTGCCTCCCCCCCACCCCTTCCTCTGTTTTTGGTCATGGAGGTGAGCCGAAAAGCCAAAGACATGGATTAGTAGTTAGTGGCAAGGGTTAATAGTTACTGGTGAGTGAGATGAAATTCCAAAGAAGAGCCATTTTGAACTTGCAACATTAACTCTATTTCTCTCTCCATAGCTGCTGCCAGACCCGCTGAGTTTCTCCAGCACTTTCTGCTTTTATTACAGATGAGTGGGAGGTCATTGCAGGACAACTTGGTGATGCAGAGTGTGTGAGAGAGACACTTCTGTAAGAAAGGAAAAACATGAAGGCAAAATGAGAAAACATCAAGGGGTGTGCCCTCCAGCCTCACCAGTTGCAGTGTTTGTCATCACACTGACATGAAGCAAATTGCCTTGATATTCACCTGCATCCCATTTTGAAAAAAGTACAAAATAGCTGCTTGGCCTGCTGTGTTCATCCAGCTCTACACCTTGTTATCTCAGATTCTCCAGCATCTGCAGTTCCTACTATCTCTGAAACAAAATAATCACCTAACTCCTACAGCAACATTTGAGAATCAGAATGTCTTGCTGTACTTGAGACTTATATCATGCAGTGCTGACTCACTTCACCTGATGAAGGAGCATCATGTGATTTCAAATAAACCTGTTGGACTATAACCTGATGTTGTGTGACTTCCCACTTAAATAAAGGCAGTGAATGAAATGGAAAGATAATAGGTACTACAGATGCTGGAGAATCCGAGATAACAAGGTGTGGAGCTGGATGAACACAGCAGGCCAAGCAGCATCATAGGAGCAGGAAAGCTTGACGTTTCAGGCCTAGACCCTTCATCAGAAATGGGGGAGGGGAAGAGGGTTCTGAAATAAATAGGGAGAGAGGGGGAGACAGATAGAAGATGGATAGAGAAGAGGATAGGTGGAGAGCATTTCAACTCCCCCTCCCATTCCTCAGATGACATGTCCATCCTGGGCCTCCTGCAATGCCACAATGATGCCACCCGAAGGGTGCAAGAACAGCAAATCATATTCAGCCTGGGAACCCTGCAGCCCAATGGTATCAATGTGGATTTCACAAGCTTCAAAATCTCCCCTCCCCCAACCGCATCCCAAAACCAGCCCAGCTCGTCCCCACCTCCCTAACCTGTTCTTCCTCTCACCTATCCCCTTCTCCCACCTCAAGCCCCACCCCCATCTCCTATCTACTAACCTCATCCCGCCCCCTTGACCTGTCCGTCCTCCCTGGACTGACCTATCTCCCCCCTACGCCCCCACCTACACTCACCTTTACTGGCTCCATCCCCGCCTCTTTGACTTCACCGATCCTCTCCTCTTTCCATCTTCTGTCCGCCTCCCCCTCTCTCCCTATTTATTTCAGAACCCTCTTCCCCTCCCCCATTTCTGATGAAGGGTCTAGGCCCGAAACGTCAAGCTTTCCTGCTCCTATGATGCTGCTTGGCCTGCTGTGTTCATCCAGCTCTACACCTTGTTGTCTCGTGAATGAAATGCAGGCAGCTTTTTAATAGAATCACTGACACTGATGTCCCATGTGTCAATTGGCGAGATGTTAAAAAGCAGCACAAGTACAGAGAGATCCGGGGCTATTCCTGATGAGGAAGGATTTCCACCCACTTAAAACACAGCTAATGTGTGAAGACAGGAATTCTGTCATGCAGATATTCACAGCTTATCAAATGAGGTACGCAAACCCATTTGATACTTCTCACAGATGTTACTGGGTATGAACATTGGTTGAAACGCTTACTTTCACCTACTTCACCCAGTTTGTGCACATTCACACTCTAGCAATGAAAGCAAATCAATTTCAAACTCATTTTTAGTTTTGGAAGTCAACATATATAGGCATTTCCAGGATGTGATCAGCAAGTGTCGGATTTAAAGTGGTCTAACACTTTTACAGTTGCCTGGAGATGTCAACAAACATAAAATCCATTCACAAGTTCAGTGAAAATGCAGAGGTAGTCGACTAGGTACCAAAAATATCACAGCTTCTGGAAACATGTAAGAAATCAAGAGTAGAAATCTGCCTTCACCAGCTGGAAGGGAGAAGATTTGAACAACATCTAACTTCAAATTTCACATGCATTTGGAAATCCCAGCAATGAGACATTCTGTCCTAAGGAACTGTAATTTTACTATTTCTTTAAAATATTAAATGTCTTCTATCTTTGGCCGGGGTGATAGAGTCAATATTCCTTGTTATGCAAACTTAATCCCAAAGAAGAGATAACAAGGTGTGGGGCTGGATGAACACAGCAGGCCAAGCAGCATCATAGGAGCAGGAAAGCTTGACGTTTCGGGCCTAGACCCTTCATCAGAAAATCAGATTTGTTATCTCGGATTCTCCAGCATCTGCAGTACCTTTTATCTCTTTAATCCCATAGAAGTACACTTTTATAAGGCTTCCTCTGTAACTCATGATTATCCTAATAAAAGCATAGTCAAGCAACACACTTAAATCAGTTCAGTTGAATTAGAAACTGTAGGTGGATAAACAAATGTACACAGCCTAGTTCATTGGCTGTTTCTTCTGTGCGTGCTGTCAGGTGTACAATTAACCTCCAAGATTTGAAATCAGAAACAAGATATATTAAATTGTAATTTAAGTTTGAAGAATGTATTGCTTGCATAGTTAATAAAGAAACTTATATTTCTATTAACTCTGATTATTTCTGCCATCTCTTTGCAATGATTTATTTAAACAAACTTTGAAATTATTTATTTCCTATAGGAGAAATTAAGATGATCCAAAAAATCCCATGGAACAAATTAATTAAGTGTGATAAGTGGGAATGATTTTAAACTTGTAATCTTATCTGCCAATTCAAATGATTCCTTCAATCACTATGGTCTCACTTTCGTGTTATTTGAATCCACATCGCCTCGTTATCATTCTTGGATATCAGTGTCTCTAAATAATTCAGCAGTTTGGTAAAGAAGTGAATTTTACATGTATTATAGTCTTGGATACAATAAATGTTAAATGATATACAGTGAAAGATGCTCCCATATTAGACTAAACAACCATTAGATATAGGAGTAGAGTAGTTCATCGCATCTGTCACTAGCAGCTATACCTTCAGCTCCCAAGACTCTAAGCACTGGAATTTAAAAGAAAATTCATTCATGGGATAAGGGTGGTGCTGGCTCCCCCAACATTTGTCATCCATCGTTAATTACTCTTGACAATTTGGTAGTGAGCTGCCCTGTTCAGCTGCTGCAGTCCATTTGGCAGAGGCGCATCTACAATCGATCTGCGTACTCAGTCCTTAATATACTCCTTATAGTCTCATGGCCGAGTGTAAGGGTAAGGCTGGTAGGTGTAAAGAATGCTGGTTGAAGCTCTGGTCATGTAAAAGGAGGCATATGTCAAGTACAGACAGCTGGAATCGAATGCACCCCCACAGGAGTATAAGGGCACTAGGAGTATACTTAAGAGTGAAATCAGGAGGGCAAAAAGGGGACATGAGACAGCTTTGGCATATAGGGTTAAGGAGAATCCAAAGAGATTCTATGAATACATTAAGGGAAAGAGTAACTAAGGAGAGAATAGGGACCCTCAAAAATCAACAACGTCATCTATGTGTGGAACTACAGGAGATAGGTGAGATACTAAATGAGTACTTCGCGTACTTACTGTGGAGGGAGTGCGGTACCATTCATATGGGCTGATTTGTCTTGAATGGTGTCAAGCTTTTTGAGTGATGTTGGAGCTGTACCTATCAAGGCAAGTGGAGAGTATCCCATCACACTCCTGACTTGAGCCTTGTAGATGGTGGACAGGCTTTGGGGAGTCAGGGGGCGAATTACTCACCACAGTATTCATAGCCTCTGAGCTGCTCTCGTAGCCACTGTATTTATACGGCAATTCCACTTGAGTTTCTGGTCAATGATAACCCCCAGAGTGTTGATAGCAGGGGATTCAGTGTTGGTAACACACTTGAATGTCAAGTAATGGTGGTTAGATTGTCTCTTATTGGAGATGGTCATTGTGCAACGCAAACATTACTTGCAACTTAGCCCTAACCTGGATATTATCCAAATCTTATTGCATTTGAACATGGACTGCTTCAGTGAAGGACTGTTTTACAAAAGTCATGGGGAGCAAAGAGGGGATGTGCTGGAGTTGCAGGTAGTGCAGTGGAGTAACAGAGAAGGGAGTTGGGAGCCTTCCCTTTGCAACCCTGCTTGACATTACTGTAAGATCCTAGGTCCAATCCTTTACACACTGATTTGTTTGGCTGGTTCTAACCACAAGCACCAGGCAATTTGCATGTTACCAAAATCATAGAATACCTATAGAGTGGAAACAGGCCATTTGGCCCATTGGGTGCACACCGCCCCTCCAAACAGTATCCCAGCCAGACCCACCCCATTATCCTATCCCTGTAACCTTACACTTCCCATGGCTAATCCACCAGCCAGCACATCCCTGGCCACTATGGGCAATTTAACATGGCCAATCCACGTCTTTGGACTGTGGGAGCAAACCAGAGCAGCAGGACGAAACCCACACAGACACGGGGACAATGTGCAAATTCCATGCAGTCACCTGAGGCTGGAATTGAACCCAGCTCCCTGGAGCTGTGAGGCAGCAGTGTTAACCACTGGGACACCATGCCACCTGTAAGTTTCTGTACTAAGGTACCTACTTCCTGTAACTGGACCTACATAGGTACATAGGTACAGGTAACCTGATAGCACCCAACTATCTGTCCCCCTTCCATAGTTATGCCTATGTTTAAAATGTCATGGAGAGGAAGCATGCAGAGTTTGCTAGCATGGTGCAAGCCTTCCACCAGAGCTGAGCACTGCAAGGGCTGAGGTGCATACTATACAGCACCACGTCAGGGACTATCTAACTCTTCTTTTTAACAATTTTCTTTTTAATAAAGTAGACACATCAACATTTTAGGTACATGACTATTAGGGATTAGGATATAGAATCAGATACAAAATATGGCTAGCTAACAAATTCAGATTTAGAATTCTGAGCATATTTTACAGGAAACACCTGGTAAATTCCACGTGCAATTTTGTTATTTTCCCACTTAGGGCAACCTTTCCAAGGAAGCTTTGAAATTCTTTAATGATGTATTTTAATTGATACTTTCAGACAACCTGTTCAGGCACGTTATGTCATACCTCTGGAGCAGGTGGGACCTGAACCCAAAATTTCTGTCCTAGCGGTAGGGAAACTACCACTGTATCCGAAGAGTCCCCTGTGATGCACTTCATACATGAGGCGGCTGTACAATAAATATCGCCACATGCACTGATGCAATCATTGAGAATGACAATTTAAGTATCCACTATTATCTTTCGTTTTCACTATTAGTAAGCACAAGGTTATGCATCACTCATTCAAAATTAAAACAGAATACATGGAGAAAATGAGACACAGAAAGGGAAATCGAGTCTATTTGAGTTCCTACCTCCTCTTCCATCTTTGCTAACAACTGATTTCTTCGAACAAAACTCAATGCCTGAATAAGAAATCTTCAACTTTTATTAGGTCACGAATACGTGAAAATCTCCTAAGGGACAGTCGCCGTGTTGTGTTGTTTCATCACAGAAAGCTGTAGCTGTGCGTCTTTCTGACGGACCTGTCGTCACAGTCTGCAGCATTCAATCAAGCTGGGTCTCAACTTTTTCCCCCAAGTTCTTCTTTTGCTGAACGTTTTGCTCATGATTAGATTATCTGGCAGAACTGGCTCATTTCGTAAGTTCGCTGTAACTGAACGAATTTCCTGAGTTTCATAGAATTTTAGTGTGTTCCATAAAGTTGTGCTCTGTCCCCTAAGGTTTTACCTGTATCGGCATCCAAGGCTTCTACAATTCATTGTGTAACATCCGGGCACACTGTTGCCATTTGTTACCGCGTTCCAGTTGCTAGGTTTCCGAAGGTGTTACATATTAATAAGCCTGTCGTTGCTCTAAAGATTGTAGCTCTCAAACATTTCTCGGGAAAGGATTCTTTGGCAAATGAGGCCATCGTCTAAGCTATGAAATGAAAGTATACATACAAAATGAATGTGTTGTATGCAAAGTATTGTATTAATGCGTTTCAAAAAATAGGCATTTTCTTTCTTAAAGCTATCAATCAGATGGATATGCCTCCTGGTCATTGTAGAGTCTGTCTACACATTTAATAAAGAAACAAATATCGCTTTAGGGATGCTCTGGTGAAGCACTGTTGTAAAGTCAAATTAACGGAAACTTTACGAAAGGAACTTATTAAAATTAAATTAAAATGCCATTACAATGGGTGGCGATGCATTCCAGCTCAGAGTCCGTCCATCCTTGGTGTGAGAGTTACTTCCCTGTCCACCTCATATTGTGAGCAACCTGGAAAATGTCTACAAAATTTTCCCCACGCTACCACCCACACCCCCTCCCCCAACAAACCACACCGTCGGTTGAGAGATGCTGTCCCAAAGAACTTTCATCAGTTAAAGCCACACATGTCCAGGAAAACTACAGTTATGCGTGTAGATGCTCATATTGGCATAGATGATGTAGACAATAAATTAAGAACAGAGAATTGTTTTATTTAAAATACAACAATTCAGTTATGATCTGCACAAAATTCATCATATAGGACAATTATACAGGTGTATCATGTGACAGGTTTTTAAGCTTATTTTATTCATTCATGGGATGCGGGTGTCATCGGCTAAGCCAGCATTTACTGTCCATTCCTAATTGCCCTGTAGAAGGTTGTGACAAAGTGCCTTCTTGAACTGCTGCAGTCTTTGGGTGTAGGGACATATTCTGCACTGTTAGAGAGGAAGTTTCAGGATTATATTTCCAAGTCAGGATGGTGTGTGGCTTGGAAGAGAAGTTGCAGGTGGTAGTGTTCCAGTGTATCTCCTGCCCTCGTCTCTCAAGTGGTGGGTTTGGAAGATGCTGTTGAAGGAGCTTTAGTGAGTTATTTTAAGGAAAACACACAATGTAATCAATGAAAATTCACTGTCACAGAAACCAAATTCTTTCCGATATTACAAACAACACCCTATGCTACCACGACAAAGGTCCTTGTTTTTCTCTAGCATCTGCAGCCTTTGATGTGGTCAATTACACTACTTTCCCCCACTGTTGTCCAGCTGGGGGAGGCTGGATTGGCCAAGATCTGTTCTTACCTATCCAATCATAACCAGAAATTCACCTGGAATAGTTTCTCCACCTGTTTCTTCCTCATCACATTTTGTGACTCCAAAGGATCTATGCTTGGTCCCCTGTCATTTCTCATTGATATGCAGTCCTTCAGTAATCTAAGGGTCTACTTCTGTGTGCATTCCAATGTCACTTGACCCAGCCTCATCATCCCTTCACTGTTTCTGAATGGTTGCGCTGTTTGTCCTATATTCAGTATTGGATGGCAGACATCTCCTCCCAACAAAATACTTGTAAGAACACACCTATTATTGTCAGTGCCTGTAACAAACTTCCTCACAAGAGATTCTATCCCTCCACGTGATAATTGTCTGAGGCAGAAATATTCGTTCACAACACTGATGTGTTGTGATTTCTGGCCACATTCCACACCATCAATAAGACCACCACATACATCTCCACAAAAGCACCCTAACTCCATCCTGCCTCAACCTATCTGCTGCTGAAACTCTCATCCATGTCTTTTGTTTCCACTATACTTAAGTAATTCCAACATGCTCCAGGTCAGCCCCTCCATGTTCTATTCTCCATATACTTGAGATCATCCAAAACTCTGCTGTTCATTTCCTGATGCATCAAGTCCTGTTCACCCATCACCATTGAGCTCCCTAATCTACACTGCCTACTGTCCAGCAATGCCTTGAATTCACAATTCTCAATTTCACAAATCCTTCCAAACCTTGCTCCACCATAATCTCCTCCAGCACTGTCCCAAGGTATATCTGTACTTCAATTCTGGCCCTTTATTCAATCCCTATTTTCATTTGGAGAGGGGAAGGTGTGGACCTGAAAAGTTTAAGTTCTGAAAACAATTATTATGGAAATTAGATAAAATCAGAACAAGATTATTAAGTTTTCACTTAGGCTACAGCAATAAATTCAAAATTCGTACACTGAATGAGAAATACACAATTACTTCACTTCATTCAACTTCCAGTCTTTAACTTTTTCTTATCTGTTTCCCACTTTTTTTTCTCTGCCTTGTCTCTCTCCTTATTTTCTATTTTTCTCTGCTTCACAGAAACAAAGGCAGGATCCCTTTTACTTCGGCATTTATCCAATTAATCCCTTCCCCATCTCAGTCACCTTCAGTCCTATGTGTGAGCCCACTTTCCTGACACATAATGGTATGGTATCACACATTACATAATGTTGTCACATCAACTGTGTATGACTGTCTTTTACCTCAAAGCTACAAGATACAATTTCTTAGAGGGACCTGGACATTGCAATCACGAGTTTTTACATACACAAGCGATTCTTATAGACAGCCTCAAGGTCTTAGTTTTTTACAGCTAGTTAGCCCATTTTATAAAACTTGACATAATTTTCCTAGAGTCCAACTATATTGGCACCTTTCCCATACTATGCTTTATTTGTAAGCATTCATACTTTTCAACACTGCTTAGACAAGTTTGCAATAAAGTCAATTTCAACAGTTAGTGTTCTGGTTATGAGTCTAATACTCTTATAAATTGCTGCACTGTGATTTTAGCTACCAAGAGTGTTGCCGTTATTTAGCAGAAATGCTGCATGCCAGTTTCCTCAAGCAGGTTTTCAAAAATTCATTAATGGGATGATGGCATTGCTGGCTAGGCAATATTTATTGCCCATCCCTAATCGCCCAGAGGGCAGTTCAGAGTCAACCACATTGCTGTGGGTCTGGAGTCACATGTAGGCCAGATGAGGTGAGGATGGCAGTTTCCTTCCCTTCCCATTAGTGAACTGTTATGTTTTAAGTGACATTTGACATGGTTCTGGTCTGTGTGGTGTTAAGCCCTGTTGTACACTTTGTGTATTGGTGAACCCAAAATCAAACTACAGCAACACAAATTACACCTGTATTATACATATCTTTCAAATGGATATTTGGTTGTGCACAGGAGCCATAACTGAACTATTTGCAATAAAATCATTATGATCTGCAGTATATGATTTACAACCCACAGGCTATGGTCCATGCAACACGTGAGTGAGATAAAAAATGTGCATGCTTTAACCATGTTTACAGTGAAACATACTGAGGTTAATTAGAAAAAGCTGTACTTAATAGTTCATTATATTCCTTTGTAGTATTATTTCATTGCAATTGAAGGCAACGGAGTACTAATTACATTTGTTGTGGATTGTGAGTTTAGAATGCTTTCTCTTTGATAGTTCTCTCTCTTTTCATTGGAATCATTCTTCATTAAAACACATGCTCAAGTTGTTTTTGTAAGGGTATAGTAAATGTCTTTCACTGGACTCAGGCAGAATGAATCCTAGCTCCAAGGAATTTCTAAGGATATAATCACATACTTGATTATGATTCAATAATCTTAGAAATTATTTAGTTTATTGATTCCAAACAGTAGTATTAAGTGTTTTCAAATCAGCTTTCTTTTCCCCTGACCCAACAAAATAAATCCACAAATTCAATTAAAAAAAAACTTGCAATAATATAGCATCTTGCACAATCTTAGGATATAGTAAAGTGTTTTACCGCCAATTAAGTACTTTTGAAGTTAGTCAATATAGCAACATGGGAAACATGGCAGCTGATTTGTGCACAGAAATATTCCACTAATAGCAAAAAAAAAATTACGATTATTAATTTCAGATGCTGGTGGAGGAATATATATTGGCTAGGACACTATTATATGACCTTAGCTTTTCCCTGAGAAATCTAAAGTCCACCGGAGATGGACAGAGGGTGCCTCAGTTTAATGTATTTTTCAAAAGATAGAATCTTCAATCACACAACATACTCTCAGTAGTACATTGATGTGTCAGCATAGATTACTCTTTCAAGTGTTTTGAGTTGAGTTTGAACCTTTTGCCTCAGAGAAGAGAATACCACCACTAAGTCAGTTTTGCCTAATAGTGAAACAGACCCAATTTGTTGTATTAATGTTCTTGTTCGGTTTATAGCACTTCTGCTTATTTCTGAAGGGAGAGGTTAAGTGTAGTGGGAGTACACGTAAATTGAGAAAATGCAATTTCAATCTCCAATCAAGTAAATAAAACGCTTATTTAATCAAGCTTTTCCAACCATGATGATTGTGGATCTTTCCTCCCATTCTGTTGCTGTCAGGGACAGGTGTACATGGCTCCATAAAGGATGTGTCAGGAGGTGCCCAATATGTAGCACAGGTCAGCTGCATTGCAGCAATGTCTATCATGTGGTGACTAAAGATGCAAAGTAAATGACTCGTGGTAATTCCAATATCTAATAGGGCTATAGATAACCAAGTATGGAGCTGAAGGAACACAGCAGGCCAGGCAGTATCAGAGGAACAGGAAAACTAACGTTTCGGGTTGGCACCCTTCTTCAGAAGGGTCCCGACCCAAAATGTCAGCTTTCCTGTTCCTCCAGCTCCACATTTTGTTATCTCTGACTCCAACATCTGCAGTTCTTGCTATTTAATAGGGCTATGTTTCTTTTAGTTTCAGGCCAAGAAAGAATAAGAAAACAATGCCCATTATTCAAAGGGGGGAAAGAGAGAAATCTCTGGAACTAGGAACTTTTTTTTACAATTCACTCCCAGAAAACAAACTTTTAAAAGTTGTACAGCTTTAATCAAAGAAGAACAGTGGCAGTACTTGTCTAAGTGTCTGGATTACAAACTTATATTTTACTTGAAGTAATTTACTATGTGTGAAGTACTTCAAAATTTATCTTGATAAACGTGATAAGATGTTATATAAATTCAAATTTTGCAAAGACTTTGTCTTTACTTTATAAGATAGTTTCAATCATCTTCCACTGGGGTCAGATTTTTTGAGGCTGTAATCAAATATTTTCCATCTACACGGGATCACGAACATGTAACAAAACAAAACGATTAGGCCTGGTGTAATTTCAGATGGTGCACTTTTGCTGATGGCTTAACAGACCAATCTTGTGGTGCAGGTTCTGCACAAGTGGTTACCTCTGTGTGGATCATTGGTTTCGGTGTTGATGTCTGTTGCCAAGTTCACCTTGGGGCCACATAGCAGCCGACAGACAATGTTGCCATCTCCCTCAGTGTTGGGAGGACACTGGAGGTAATGCAAAGTAAAAATCCAAATGTGAGGGGAAATTGGAAAGAAATAGAAATTAATTCACAAATGGAATGAAAATAGGGGAAATGGGTGAGAATTCTTAAGTACAAAGAGGAAATTGGGAGAAATGGGAGTAACAGTGCGAGGAAGTTAAAAGAAATGGGAGTAGAATTCTCAAATGGGTGGTGGGGGGAGAATGAGAGTGAGAGGAAAACGAGGGGAATATGAGCGCGAGAATGAAGAAAATGAGAATTCTCTAAGCAAATACTGCCTCGAACCGCAGTGACATCAGATAAAAAGTGTCCCCTCATTTTAAAGAAGAACACAGCACATCAAGGAACAAACAGAATGGAAAATATATTAATGATATTTCTGACATTACCCTGCTGTACTGCGAGCTCTCTCAAGCAGCAGAACACATTCATCCGTCCCTCGGAATCCGGAACATCGACACCTCAGCTTCCGGGACTCGGGATGCATTTTTATTTTTGTTTTCTCCGTCGGTTTGTGTCAAAGTGAAATACGCGGAGGGGACTTAGAGCGGACTGTTCCTCCCTCCACAGACCACAGCCCGAGGCGGCCGGGAGGTGGGGGTGGGGGAAAGCTAGGCCTCAGCGACCCCGAAGGAGGAAGAAGGTGGGTTAAATGTCGATTTTATGCGCCCAAGGATCTGAGTGACTCCTTCGGGCTTCAGCGCTGTCTGTTCCCGGCACTGACCACCGCCATCGTCCGGCCCCGGAGCTGGTTGCTAAGGGAGGAAGGGGTCTACCTCCGGTTGCTATGAGGCCTCGCCCCTCCCGTTGCTACGCGGGGCCCCCTCCTCCAGTTGCTATGCGAGGCCCCCACCCGTTGCTGTGCGGGGCCCCGGCGCGGAGGATGCATCCAGCTCCCGAGGAGATGTCTTGGTCTCAGGGAGATTGATGACAAATTGTCCGGGGATCCAGAGATTCCGGTTTAAAACCTGCAGCGGACCAGTGGGAATTGACGGAAACAACAAGGCCTTGGAGTTTAGAGGAGTCAAAGATGACTTGTAAGATGTAAGATCCTGAGAGAACGTGACCTGGTGGACGATTTCTTCTTGTGGGAGAATCTAGAGCTAGGGGTCACGGTTTAAAAATAACAGATCACTCATTTAAAAGGGAAGATGGGGCGGGGGTGAAGGTGAAATGAGTGAGTGTCTCTGAAATTCCTTTCATCAAAAAGGAGTGGATGCAGAATCTTTACATTTTGTTTGAGGAAGCGGTAGCTGGATACTTGATGACCAAGGGAATGAAAGATTATCAGGCTCTGCAGGAATCTGGAGCTGAGGTTAAAATCAGCCGTGATCTTATTGAATGGTGGAGCACGCTGAAAGGGCCAAGTGAATGGTAGGGCCTGGAGAGTGTTGTCGAACACTGGAGAGACTTACAGGTTCAAGTACATAGCTGCTTGAAAGGGGCGTGACATGTAAACAGAGATAACAAGCATGGGGCTGGATGAACACAGCAGGCCAAGCAGCATCATAGGAGCAGGAAAACTTGACGTTTCGGGCCTAAACCCTTCATCAGAAATGGGGGAGGGGAAGAGGGTTCTGAAATAAATAGGGAGAGAGGGGGAGGCGGATAGAGGATGGATAGAGGAGAGGATAGGTGGAGAGGAGGCAGACAAGTCAAAGAGGCGGGGATGGAGCCAGTAAAGGTGAGTATAGGTAGGGGGGCAGGGAGGAGATAGGTCAGTCCAGGGAGGACGGACAGGTCAAGGGGGCGGGATGATGTTAGTAGATAGGAGATGGGGGTGTGGCTTGAGGTGAGAGGAAAAACAGGTTAGGGAGGTGGAGATGAGCTGGGCTGGTTTTGGGATGCGGTTGGGGGAGGGGAGATTTTGAAGCTTGTGAAATCCACATTGATGCCATTGGGCTGCAGGGTTCCCAGGCTGAATATGATTTGCTGTTCCTGCAGCCTTCGGGTGGCATCACTGTGGCATTGTAGGAGGCCAAGGATGGACATGTCATCTGAGGAATGGGAGGGGGAGTTGAAATGGTTCGCGACTGGGAGGTGCAGTTGTTTGTTGCGAACTGAGCGCAGGTGTTCTGCAAAGCGGTCCCCAAGCCTCCGCTTGGTTTCCCCGATGTAGAGGAAGCCACAACGGGTACAGCGGATGCAGTATACCACATTGGCAGATGTGCAGGTGAACCTCTGCCTGATGTGGAAAGTCTTCTTGGGGCCTGGGATTGGGGTGAGGGAGGAGGTGTGGGGGCAGGTGTAGCACTTCCTGCGGTTACAAGGAAAAGTGCCGGGTGTGGTGGGGCTGGAGGGGAGTGTGGAGCAGACAGAGGGTGGTTCATATGTGGAATGATCTGCCAGAGGAAGAGTTAGATTCAGTACAGTTACAACATTTAAAAGACATTTGGGCAGGTACATGAATAAGAAAGGTTTAGAGGATTGTGAGCCAAATTCAGGCAAATGGGACTAGTTTAGTTTGGGAGAGCTAGTTGGCGTGGACGAGTTGGACCGAAGGGTCTGTTTCGGTGCTGCATGATACTATGACTCGATACGTGGCCTACCTTTATTCCTTATTGGTACATATGCATTCTGGTACCCTCTAGTTGGGGTGGATATGCACACAAACCAATTTGTTTCCTTTTCCTGGACAACCTTGCAGTGGAACAGGATGTGTAAGGAAATATTCAGATTTCCTCACTTGAAATCTTTAAGATCCATCTTTAGATGTTATTTCCATTTAAAAGTTTCTCATTAGTATTGCTACTGTATCAGAAGGTCATGTTGCTGTCGAGCACTCCCTCATAATTATAAATAGTTTTCGCAAATCTCTTTCCTCACCCTCCCCAACATCCCACACACACGTATCATCTCTGTTGTAGTGAAATAGAAAATCTTATCACATGCAAAGGCAGAACAAGGGCAGGCTAAATGATTAAGTCTTTCTGACAGCTAATTCGAAACAGTGACTTGAGGCAGGTAACTTTACAGATTTTATAGTAATGCATAGCAACCAGTATTGCTCACAGGAAGTAGTTGGAATCTGTTGCAAATATATTACAAGAAATCAGGATTTTTTTTAAAGTTCACATTTCAGGTCAGAAAATTGGAACAATTGCAGTCTTAAGGTGAAGAAGATGTTATACTTTTGCATGCTGGGGGTGCACCTGAGCTGGAATGGTTTATGGACAGCATATGTAAGATTTAGTGTTCACTTCCCCTTGCCCCTACACCTTTCTAAAATCTTCTCAAAACCAATTTATATGCTAAAGAATTCAGCCATCCTTCCTAGCCTTATTCTCCCATGATTTTATATTTTTTATAGCACTTGTTCCTGATTTTTTTTTTACTTTAAAGATGTTTTTTAAATGCATGCTGTTGTGTCAGCATAAATTCAGCACATGATTCTTGATTCAAACCATGATCCTTGACTATAGGGGATCTCAAAACAAAACCCTGGATGTCATAGAGTCATACAGCCTGGAAACAGACCCTTCGATCCAACTAGTCCACGCTGATCATGTTCTCAAACTAGGAGTTGGGATGCCACATTGAGGTTGTACAGGATGTTGTTGAGGCCACTTTTGGAATACTGTGTATAGTTCCAGTTGCCCTGCTATAGGAAGGATATTATTACAGTAGAGAGGGTTCAGAAAAGATTTACCAAGATGTTGCCAGGACTTGAGGGTTTGAGTTATAAGGATAGGCTGGAACTTTTTTCACAGGAGATTGAGGTTGAGGGGTGACCATATAGAGGTTTATAAAATCATGAGGGGCATAGATAAGGTGAATAGCAAAGATCTTTCCCCTTGGGGTGGGAGGAGTTGTAAGTTCAAAACTAGGGAGCATATTGATAAGGTGAGAGGAGAAAGATTTAAAAGGAACTGGGGAGCAACTTTTTCACACTGAGGTTGGTTCTTATTTGGAAGGAACTGCCAGAGGATGTGGTAGATTCAGGTACAGTTATGACATTTATAAGACATTTGTATAGGTGCATGAGTAGGAAAGGTTTTGAGGGATGTGGGCCAAATGCAGACAAGTGGGACTAGTTTAGTTTGGGATTATGGTTGGTATGGACTGGTTGGACCAAAGGGTCTGTTTCCTTGCTGTATGACTCTATGACTACAAAACACAGGCGCAACAATATACACCTAAAGTTTAAGCTAGGTCAGAGAAGCAAAGGATTGGTTACTCAGGAGTTTGAGGTGGCTGGGAAAGACAGCAGCAACATCAATATGTGTTGCTGACCATGCTAGTATTAGTGCCAATCTCTAATTGCCAGGAGGGCAGTTAAGCATCAAGCCATTGCTGTGATTGTTGAGTCACATGTAAGCCAGATCAGGTAAGAATGACAGACTTCTATCCTTAAAGTACAAGTATTGACTTGGTTCTGGATACTCTCTTTCCTGATTTTCAACCTAGTAAAAGAAAACGTTTGCAATAATACCAAGACCCATTTCTTAAAATTATAACACTTAAGAACAGGTTACTCAGTTAGCTAAGAAAAAAATGTGATGGATACATGGTTGAAAACTGACTACTCTCTCTTTCATGAGATCTGTGGGTGGAAGAGTTCAAAACTAGGAGGCATATTTTTAATGTGAGAGGAGAAAGATATAGAAAGGACGTGAGGGCCAACTTTTTTATAATATGAGTGGTTAGTGTGCGAAATGAACTGCCAGAGAAAGCGGTGGATTCAGGTACAGTTACAACATTTGAAAGGCATTTGGACAAGTACATGAATGGGAAAGGTTTGGAGGAATATTGGCCAAATGTATGCAGGTAGGACTGGTTTAGTTTGAGAACATGATCAGCATGGACTAGTTGGATCGAAGGGTCTGTTTCAATTTTCTAATTTTCCAAGTTTGGGATGAATAACAATTTGTTATCTGTGAGTTGTGCTATTCAAAACAAAAAGAAAGTAATGTGTTCTTTTATGTGATTGGAAATCCATAGCTTTTCGATTTAATGTGGAATAAGCCTCCAGATATAAACTTATGTTCATTTTGTAACATTGCAGTTCTTGAGTATTATAAGTGCTGAAATTGTATAATTTGCAAATTAAGAAATGTTCTGAGGTTTGAGAAAGTTCTATAAATAAATTTCTCGTTCATTCTATTCAATTAGATCACCCCTAAAACTAGGGCAAATTTAACTCCATTTATCTCAAGAGATTCACTTTAACTCTTTAAGACCTGAATAATTTTGCTGAAGCTGCACCATTACCCTCCAGGGCAGTACATTATTCGTGGTACCGTGCCCAAAATTGAACATGATACCCTTCCAAGTCTTTATACCATTGCAGCATCAGTTCCTCTCATTTGTATTCAATTTGTGATAAAGGCCAACATTCCGCAAATGTTGTTGATGTCTTTCTATGCCAATGCACCAACACCCTTTGCTCTTACTCAGTTCCTCACCATTAAGAAAATATTCTGATTTGACTTTCTTGAATTTGACAGTTGTAGTCCCAGCACTAATCTTATTCCTTTTAGAATTTTCTCCTCTCACTTGGACTTTTCGGTCCACTAAATCTTTGCGTTTTGGGTTAGAATGGAGTAGCAATTTATTGTCATGTGTATTTTCACAAAAAAAAGTGATAAGTTTTATAAATCGCCATACCATGGCAACTAAGTTAATGACAGAAGTCATAAGTAAGAGGAAAATAAAATAAAAGTTCATCACAGTTCAATTAACTACTGGATTCGGGGTATGCTGGAAAACTGGGTTGAGACCTTCATGCCGGGACTAGACCTTAATGCCGGCTTGTGTAGGTCTCTTCTTCCATTTCAATCCTTTTTGCTTGTTTTGTTTGCTTTACTAGAGCTTTTGCCTTTGACAGGTACATAGAGCATTTGCGTTGAGACAAATATTACTTTGAGTACTTCCCTTTTGTTTGTGGATTTAACCATTAGTTGTTCAAACCAATTTACAATGGCGAATTTACTGTTTAGCTTTTCAAATTTTCACTTGTGTAATTAAAAACCTTGTCTTACAAGTGATTTTCTCGTGCTCAAATCTTGTATAAACTCCAGGCAAATTATGATCACTATTCACAATATGTTCCCTTACTGTGAGATACTTAACAATTTCTGATTTGTTGCTCATCATAAAATCTATTCTTGCTTGTTCTCTTGTATGTTCTGAAATGTTTGTGGCAAAAAAAAAATTCTGTAGAATTGTAGAGATTTTGCCACCTTTACCAATTCAGTTCTTCTGCTTCTCCCAGTCTAATGAAATCTCTCATAATAACCTCATTACTTTTGCTTTATGCTTCTCTGCTCTGCAAATTTATACAGCCCCGATGTCATTCGTGTCAGAAAGTCTCCAGACAGTTCCTAATCAAATCTTGCATCCTTTCCCGAAGTATAAATGAAAGGGAGGTCTCGCTGCGATCATCATTTTATTGTGATGACAAAGGATCCTTGTTTTTCCTCAGTAGGTGGAACACAATGCACCTGAATGACCAGAAGAGATACCATAACATCAGAGGTAAAATCTGTGCAAGCAACTAATGACATGTTTGTATAGAGTATGGAAGAGAGTTAGTCATTTGGAAGGTTAGAACATGTCTGGCCTAATCAACATGTCTGTGTTTTGTTAATAGATTGTCTTATTTTAAAAGCTTCACAATTTTGATGTTATTAGACATTAGAAAATAATTACCTGAAATTCCCATTTAAGAATATTTAAGAATTTCAGTTTATTTTAACTATTTTTATGTTTTCTCCAGCACCAGCATTTCAAGTCACCATAATCCCACACAGTTTAATTGTTATCTTAATAAACAAGATCATTATTTGCTTTTAAAAAATTCCTTTCTTGTACAGATTGTATCTCCTACCGCTGAGGGTCCGTTCTTGCTGGAAATGAATGAAATACCGAGTAAAATGTCAAACTCTGAAGGGCTACCATTAGCAAGAGAAATGCAAGACCTTCAAAATCGATTTAATGCAATGATGCATACAATCAACAGCAACTCAAAGGTATGATATCCCACATATATGTCTTTATCACTTGGGGTCTAAGCAGAATTATTAAGTAAACGGTCTTTCAGGGTACTTAACAATGACAAAATTCTCTTAATATTTATATGATCCCCTAGAGACCAATATCTTTTTTAAAAATGTATCATTTCCCCAGTGACTGATTCAGAATCACACAACAAAGGTTTTCATGGGTTTTAAGACTGGTACTGTAACAATCAAGCTAAAATCAAAATAGTTCTGAAGCGTCATACCAGACTCAAATGTTAACTCTGTTTTTGTCTGCATAAATGCTCCCAGACCTGCAACATTTTTTGTTAGTAGGCAAAGAATGCACTAAACCATGGAAAATGTATGCCCCTGTCATTTTGTAACAGAGCCAAAACCCAATTCTGCATCGATATAATTATTATTCCTTGGGCTTGAATGCATCTATACATTGCACCATACTCACTGACAACGTGCAGTCTTGAATTTAAAGTCTTGAGCTCCTCACAGCTCAAGTAGGATCTCTTCTTGGTTTACCAAGGTGAATTTTCCTTTTAAACAAAGCATCCTTCACTCAACCCTGTGAGCATAATTGAGTGGCTTTCCTGTTGCATGGTATCCTCTGGTAATTCCGTTTTTTTTAAACTCCTCACAATCTATTTTTCCTCGGACACAGATTCCATTCCCACCAACCCTCCACTTGGTGGTTAATGCAAAAGCACTCCTTAACTTCTGCCTGGCTTAGCAGACCTGTTTGGGTCTCCTTTCCTGGTCTGATTGCCTGCAAGAACCTAGGAATCTGCACATGACACGAAGAGCTGCCGTCTCCTTTGTATCTACTTGTTACTAGTTTGCTCCTTGCTTTCAGTAGGTTTTGACCTGAGGAGCTATCCCTGGACTTGTCTTCATATGATTTCATTTACTCCTCTCCCCTGCTCCATTTTACCTCGTATTTAAGGAGGCAGCTCGTAACATATCATCTGATAACACCCCACAGATGCCAGTTGTATGGTATTGGGTTATTGAATGAAAGAAAAATAATGCCTTTGGCATCAATAATGTGTAATAATATATGAATATTAAAGACATCCTCTATTCAGAGGAAAAAACGTTTTTGAACTAAGCAAATACATTTTTCCAAATATTATTCACTAATCCAGAACTTCAGTTGGTGATCCATGTTTACTTGACTAGAAACTGACTGAACTAAAACATACAACTCACATGCCAACATGTTTTTTTGTAAAACACAGTGTGGAGCTGGAGGAACGCAGTTCCACACTGTGTTATCTCTGAATCCAGCAACGGCAGTTCTTACTGTCTCTGATGTATTTTTGTATAGCTAGTTACTAACTGAGTGAAAATGTGTTTTGAACAAGCTGCAGCTTGCCATTTCTTTGGTAACTACTACATATATTCAGCTTTGCGTAGTTACATGCCGTTCTTAAAATGAGTGTAGCTTGAATAAATTATTAATCCTCAATTAACAAATCACACAGAATTTTCTGTAATAGTCTAACTTGGAACCAATGTGCTTGTATAAGTCAGAAACCTACTACAAAAGGGTCTTGTTATAATCCCATTTAATGGTGTGGTGCAGGTTCATAGTTCCTTGAAAGCGGAGTCACAGGTAGACAGTGTAATGAGGAAGCCATTTGGTATGCTTGCCTTTATTGGTCAGTGCATTGGTATAGGAGTTGGGAGGTCATGTTGCAGCTGTAAAGGACATTGGGTAGGCTGCTTTTGGAAAACTGTTTTCATAGAACATAGAACAATACAGTGCAGAACAGGCCCTTCGGCCCTCGATGTTGCGCCGCCCTGTGAACTAATCTAAGCCCATCCCCCTACACTATCCCATCATCATCCATATGCTTATCCAAGGACTGTTTAAATGCCCCTAATGTGGCTGAATTAACTACATTGGCAGGCAGCGCATTCCACGCCCTTACCACTCTCTGAGTAAAGAACCTGCCTCTGACATCTGTCTTAAATCTATCACCCCTCAATTTGCAGCTATGCCCCCTCGTACTAGCCGACATCATCATCCTAGGAAAAAGACTCTCACTGTCCACTCTATCTAATCCTCTGATCATTTTGTGGGTCTCTATTAAATCCCCTCTTAGCCGCCTTCTCTCCAATGAGAACAGACCCAAGTCCCTCAGTCTTTCCTCATAAGACCTTCGCTCCAGACCAGGCAACATCCTGGTAAATCTCCTCTGCACCTTTTCCAATGCTTCCACATCCTTCCTGTACTGGGGCGACCAGAACTGTACACAATATTTCAGTTTTGGTTTCCCTGCTACAGGAAGGATGTTGTGCAACTTGAAAAGGTTCAGAAAAGATTTACAAGGATTTGCCAGGGTTGGAGGGTTTGAGCTAAACGGACAAACTGAATAGGCTGGGGTTATTTTCCCTGGAGCTTTGGAGGCTGAGGGGTGACCTTACAGAGGTTTATAAAATCATGACGCACGTGGATAGGGTGAATAGCCAAGGTCTTCACCCCCAGGATGGGGGAGTCCAAACTGGAGGGCATGGGTCTAAGGTGAGAGGGGAAAGATTTAAAAGGGACCTAAAGGGCAATTTTTTTCATGCCGAAAGTGGTGCATATATGGAACGAGCTACCAGAGGAAATGTGTGCGTGTGTGTGTGCGTGTGTGCATGCGTGCGCGCGCACGTGTGTATACAATATATGTGAATGTGAATAAAGTTGATGGATATATTATGTAATTATATACCTTTAAAGTTTCTCATTCAGCTGGGATTAACCTAAGAAATCAGCCAGTCAAAATCATGAAATGGATAATACATTCACAATTCACTATCTTGTTCACAATTATGTGTTTGTTGGCTAGAAAATCGAAATTCTAATGAACTGAGTCAAATAACTGAAAAATCCTCAGAAACACAATGGTCACAACATGGAAGAGGACCATTTGACCCATCTTGATTCAGCATTTTACCTAGTGCCTGCCCCCGCCTTCTCCTTGACACCCTACACATTTTTCCTTTTCAGATAATCATCCACTTCCTTTTGCTTTGATGGAACCTACTTCCACCACACTCGGTGACACCACATTCCAGATTCTAACCACTCTCTGTGAAGAAGTTTTCCCTCGTGTCTCCATTGTTTCTTTTGCCAATTATCTTAAATGTGTGTCTGACTCCTTGATTGGTATATCAATGGGAAGCATTTTTCCCTACTCTGCCAACACTGCTGATAATTTTTGAACACTTCCATCAAATCTAACTAATCACATCTGAGTCTGGGGTGCTTCCAACTTTTTAGTATATTCCTGTTGGTTGATGTTTTCTGATTATGACTGACTTTTGTCTAGAGGTTTATTGGATGTGTACATGAATATGTATTCTATGAAAAGAACAACCCAGCAGTTTTGGATTGAAAAAAAACAGTTAAACTGAATAATGTTAAACTCTTGTTTGATATTTGAGACTAGACGTCTCACCATCGGACTTTGGCTGAATTGTTATAGCTTTGAAATCCTGATTAAGCTGGAGAAAGCATCAAGTTCAGTTTACAATCAGCCTAAGAGTAGCTGTGTTCACAGCCTTAATTTACCAAGAACTCAAAGACTCCATCTCTACCTAATTGTTCATTTTGTTAGAGCTTTGAAGTGAAACCAAGATTGAATTTTTTTTAACTAAACATAAATTTCATAAGTTTCTTAAATTGTACACATATGTATTAAAATTAGTCAATCAATGTTGCACATTCCACAACTCTATACAACCTAAATAGTGGAAGATCAAATCACATTTGTGATTTGTAAACCATAAAGGCCCTGTCACAGCTGAAATAGGCCGTTGGACTAACTTATTAATGAACTGAGACTATTACTGAATACATGGTTTTCTTTTAAATTGCACATAATTTCAGAATGCTGAAAATGATCTAAAATTTTAGTGCGATCTGCTTACTAAATTAAGGCACCCACTGAGCTGTGACAAAATAAAACTAGAAACAAAGCCACTAGGCAGCTCATTGGTTTAGGAGTGTGGTTCTCACTACTGTGAACCATTAGGTGAGAGGTTTCAGTGCAGAAGGTAGAAAGTTTTCCTCCAGCTGGATAGGGTCTTGGTGAGACAAGATGTGGAATATTGTGTGTGGTTTTTGTCTCTTCACCTAAGTAAAGATTGCTTTTATGTTCTGTGTATCTATATGAAGAGAGTTGAAGAAAAATTGATCAGAAATAGGATTTCAGAAGGTTTTAGGGATGAAATTCCGCAGTTTAGGGCTAGACAATAAGGTATGGACATTAAAAATGGGACAAAAAGATGTCAGTTTGCATGAGCTGATGGAATATATGTTCCCCATCATGGCAAGAATGAGTATGAGAATTTTAAATGTCTATTGCAGGTAGTTTGGGAAATGTATCACCTTAAATCGAGAACTAATCATACAATTGCTTTCCTTTGGTAAACTGAAATTCTATGATCTCAGCCTTATAAAGAATGATTTCATATCTTAATCTCTTGTTAATCTGTTGGTTTTGCAGGTTGCGGCTTTCATGAGCACCTCTGTGGGTCAGTACCTGGATGACCACCCTTTCCTTGCGTTATTGTTGCTGATTTTTACCATAATGGCAGCCGTGCCAGTCGGTTTATTCCTGATTTTCGCAGTGATTACGTCCCTCTTGGCTTGCATTGGTTTCATTGTGATGGAAGGTACTGAATTCCACAAAAGGTTTATTTATGTAAATGTATCATTAAAACCTACTGTCTCTTAATTCTATTTATTACTAAATTTGGAGTGACAGTGGGGAATTGTGCATGGATGGCTATAGTATAATTTCCAAATATAAGAATGGATATGCTCAAATTTTCTAGGCCCTTCTGTTTTTATTCCCTTGTAAAAATTGCTTAAAAATGAAAACAAAAGCATTAGGATAATCTGATCAGTCATTTAGTTGAATGTAGAAAGTTTGTCTTGTTTGAGGCCATGGAAGATGGGCTCTGAACCAAGTAAATGCACATCATCTGTGTAACAGATTTTAAAAATCCCGTAGTAGGAGAGCCTCTCATTCTGGTCGATCTCATTTCAGCCCATTGAGCGCACTAATTTTAGTGAAGAATAGTACAAAGGAGTTTCCTAATGTTTGTCACCTAGACAACAATTTCACATGTGTTTTGATATAGAGTCAGACAGCACAGAAACACACCTTTCGGTCCAACCAGTCCACGCCTACCATACTCCCAATCTAAACTAGTCCCACCTGCCTGCACTTGGCCCTTAGCCCTCCAAAAATTTCTTATTCATGAACTTATCTAAAGGCTTTGTAAATGTTGTAACTCTACCCGCATCCACCGCTTCTTCTGGAAGTTTATTCTGTGCACGAACCACTCTCTGTGTGAAAAAAAAAAAGCCCCTCATGTTTGTTTTAAATCTTTCTCCTCTCACCTTAAAAATATGCCCCCTAGTCTTGAAATTTCGCACCCTAGGAAAAGACACCTGCCATTCACCTTATCTACAACCCTCATTATTTTATAAAATCCTATAAGGCCCCGTCTCAGCCTCCTATACTCCAGTGAAGAAAAGTCCCATCCTATTTAGCCATATGCACGGGTCTTCTGTCTGTAGGACCGTGCATTTGAAGGAAGATTTCAAAAATTGAACAATTTGAATTGAAGTGACAGAAAATCCAACATAATACCTATTAGTTTATTTTCAAGGCTGAAGTGAAACCTGTAATATTGGAATGTGATGAGAAACCTGTACTTACTGTACAGATTACTAAAACAATTACAATGACCTTTCTAATGCAATGTGTACATGTTCTAGCCACATTAGCATTAGAACAGCTTCCAAACATTCTAGGTTATTTTCATTCTTTATTAGTCAGTTGCTTAATTCTAGATAGTGTAATTTACTGTTTTGTCTTTACCAAGCTATTTTCTTTAGAAGAAAAGTAATGTACATCTCTCTGACATAGTAAAAATAAACATTTTACCAAAAGCGATATCCAGATTGAGAGTTCACCTATCTACAAAAGAATTGAAAAGTGTAGCAACATAAGTTTAGTCATCTGGTCTCCTGCATTGACATGGTATCTGTATAAAGCATTCAGCTTTCTGTATAACTTGGGACTTTTTTTATTCAATTATCTACCAGGTCTGATGCTGTCGATAGGTGGTGTTGTCCTGCTTTGTTTTTTATGTGGGTTAGTTCTCATTTCACTGATCATCACTTCTTTTCTGGCTATCTGCTTTTTTACCTTCTCCACAACAATGAATTATTATCACAACTTAAGGTATGGACATTTCATTAAATATTTACATTCTGTTTAATCTCTAGGAAATTTAATGTGTTAGTTTGTTAACATTTTGAGCTACTTTAATTTTAAGTGTAATTAAATATTCTAAACCTGTATGGAAGGATCTTTGTAAAAATGTATTTCTTGTAGATGCTAAATCTAGTATCTACTAATGCTAGGTAATTAATATCTACCAACATGTACTCAAACATGAAACATTAAATTTGTTTAAGTTTAAACAAATTTTTTTAATGCTATTTATTGGCATTTTAAGAACACAACTCACTCAGGTGGTGGAATTCCTTCTGCTGTTGTCTATTCATGAGAAAGTTTGTGTCAGTATAATGTGTTGACTGTGTATGAAATTTAGCACAATTTTTGACAGAAGCTTGAACTTAAGGAGTGGAATTGAATCCAGTCCTAACGACCTTGCTTTTTTGGCCACTAAAGAGATCTAGCATCAATAAGAAAGCAAGCATTGCAACGTATAAAATTTCACCATCATCCATTTGGAACTAATGCCACAAAACCAGACTCATCCCCAAGAAGTTTAGACAACGTCCCTCTGTCTGAGATTTGGGGAGAATGTGAAGTTTACCACAAAATGGAATCGTCTACTAATCCATTGGGGGAATGACTTGGGTCAAACCCATTTCCAGTTTTAACTTCAGTCACTCAAGACAAACCAGTCAATCTGGAAGCTATACGTAAATATATGGAAATTATTGGTAATATAAGGCATGAAACAAGACCACAGGGTCAGGAGTAGGCCATCTTGGCCTTTACTCTATTCAGTGAGATCATGGCTGATTTGCCTAATTCTACATGCTCACCTTTGTCCTGCTTTCATTAAGCCAAATATCTCTCACTCTTAGCTATAAAATTAATCACTTTATACAGCATCAGTTGTTATTTGTGAAGGAATGTTCCAAACTTTAACCACCTTTTGTCTAGACATGTTTTCTAATTTCATTTAGATTATGCACCCTTGTCCTAGATGCTTAACCAGCAGAAATAGTTTCTGTATATCTAATCTGTGTATTCCCCTTAATATCCTGAAAATCACACTTCAACTTTCTAAATTCAAGCCTGTGCAGCTTGTCAAACTTGTAAGATATTCAATTTGACCTTTTTATTTACGTTTTAAAATATACACTTCCATTCACTTGCCTTTGTCTGTGAACCAAATGCAGTTCAGAGACTAAATGGAAACTGCACGCATCTCCAGTGCCCTCGAAAAGCCCTGCAGTGAAACCAGCCAGATTTACCAGCTAGATCTTGGTGGTGGGTGGTGGTAGGTGTTGTCATGTTGGAGAATGGTCTCTTTATGGTCTCTTACTTTGTGTCCAATTGAAGGACTGGCCTCCAGGTTGGGAGTTGGATTGCTGAAAGCCCATGCCTCATGACCCTCACCTGCCTTCATTGCTGTGATTGCCTGCTGTTCCTCCATGATCCTGGGTATAGTACTGTGAGCTCCCACAGCTCAGGCTTGTGTAGGCAGCATGAGGAGCTGCCAATCTTGGATTGGCTGACAGCTTTTGCTGGACAAGCCTTCTGCCTCTGGGGAACTCACTTGTGGGGAAGACCAACAGTGGCTAATGATATGACACAGAGCCCTTGATTCACTCAGACCACCCCACAGAACTGATGTGGTTCCGCACCATTCGGCAACTTGTGGGTGAGACCCCCATTGGCTCAACAAAATCCCAACCAGTGTTTTCATTTCAAATTTCCAGTATTTGCATTGTCTAGTCTTTTGATTATGGGGTAGATTCTAGTGTGTTTGCATCATAGGGAATTATGCAGTTCTTCAGCACTTGTCAAAAGCATTACATTTTTTCCTTTACCCATTTTTAATTTTAGCTGTATTTAGTAACTCAGCAGATGTATTTGGGTTAAATAATACAGACTGTTGCTGATGTTATTACCTTTCTCTAAGCACTCCAAGTAAAGAAGAAGAAGCTGTCAGCTACTCAGCAATTTCACATCCAGATGAGACTGAATCCAAATCTACCCTGAAGAAGGATTAGATTGCAAAATATTCCTGTAGTTTCTGTTAAGTTGTATTTATGTTAAACAACTCTGTTTGCACTAATCTCCTTTCATGAGAAGTTTGTTTTTGCTTTCAATACCTGTTACACTTTTGTTAACAGCAGATGTTCATCTTCCCAATTTTTCAGCATTTTTGTTTGTGTAATGTCATTCTGAATGAGAACTTTTGTACACTTTAACCTATGTATTTTACTATAATTACTGTATAACATGGAAACCTGGTCATTAGATACAGAAAGACTATACATTGTATCAGCAATGACTGGAGTTATACTTAAGCATTCTAAGTGATGGTAATATCCTCAATATATTAATAAAACAGATACTTAAAGCAACAACAAATGTTTTTGATCCGTTGCTTATTTTATACTTTTTGAAAGAGACCAGAAGAGTCTCGACCCGAAACGTCAGCTTTCCTGCTCCCCTGATGCTGCTTGGCCTGCTGTGTTCATCCAGCTCTACACCTTGTTATCTCGTATTCTCCAGCATCGGCAGTTCCTACTGTCTCTGTTAAAAATACAATTGTTTAGTGAATATTTACCATTTGGATTGCACTGAATGGAGCAAAGTGAGCTGTTGAGTTACAACGTATGAAGTCTGGACTAGAGAGAATTACAGTTTCTGCTGTGTGGCAGTTAACAGTTTGAAGACACTTAAAATAAACAAGTAGTATGGAAAGTCTAAGTTTTTTTTAATTCATTTGTGGGACGTGGGAACCGCTGGCTGGGCACGCATTTATTGCCTGTCCTTGAGAAGGTGGTGGTGAGCTGCCTTCTTGAACCGCTGCAGTCCACCTTCTGTAGGTTGACCCACAATGCCATTAGGGAGGGAATTCCAGGAATTTGACCCATCGACAATGAAAGAACAAAGTTGAGAGGGCGGATAGTGTTGTGAATGAGGATTAATGCATGCAAAGCAAGACCTGTTGCAGCTAATACTTGCCTAATCTCTCATTTAATTATTGAATCTACAGAGAACAAAATACGCCTTTTAATTATCCTCATGACGTGGACATCACAGGCTAGGTATTAATTGCCTTGGAGAAAAGGGTGGTGAACAACCTTCTCAAACCCACTGCAGTCCATGTTGTGTAAGTACACTACAATGCAGGAGGGGGTTCCAAAATTTTGACCCAGTGACACTGAACAAATGGTCATGTGCTTCCAGGATAGTGTTTGGTTTGGAAGGGAATTTGCAGGTGATGTTGAAGGAACCTTGGTCATTTGCAGCAGTGCATTTTGTAGATCAGACACATTGCTGCCACTGTATCGGTTGTAAAGGGAGTCAATATTGAATATTGTGAATGGAGTGCCAGTCAAGTGTGTTGTCCTGCATGGTGTTGTCTTTGACAATGAAACTGCTACCAGCCAGATAGCCCTGAAGAGCACTAGAGATTTGTTAAAGTCAAAAGTAGCATATAAATGAAAGATATTAAATGGAAAAAAATTGAGCCTGCCTTATATTATTGGCACAGTATGCATGTCGTGCCAAATATTGCTTGCTCTGGGCCTAATTGAAATGTGCTATTATACCAGCGAGATTTGTAATCACCATTTTCACTGTGGTCCTGCAGTTTTTAAATTAAAATTATATAAGTTTTGTTGGTTTATAAATAATAAACAGATAAATGGTAAAATTCAAATGATACAAATTGCACTAGCTCCCAAGGTTAAGACTGAACCACTTTCCGGTGTAGTTTCGCTGTGCTTATATTGTGGATTCAAATACCAAGAATTGAACAGTACAATAATCAATGTGTTTTAAATTATCATATTGTATGTACTTAAGTAAAAGGATATTCTGTTGCATGGAAACCTTAGAAGTTGTAGGTATGCATTGTACAGTTGATGCCTGATGTACACAAAACTGTATTTTTAAAGGCCCAAAAAGTAAAATACCAATTAAAGTAATTAGCTGCTGAATGATTTTAGGTATCGATTTGGCCACAGTTCACGTAATCTCCTGAGGGAGTAAACATTTTAAATCAATTTACCAAGACACCAGACTTGTTATTAAATAGAATTTGATTTGCCCAGGGGTATGATCAGCTTTGTGTTTCCCCACAATTAATATTTGCAAAAGCACACAACCGATTACGAAAGAATGGTGACAAAAGTAAATCTGTAACAAACATATGAACAAGGTGAGATAACAAGCATGGGGCTGGATGAACACAGCAGGTCAAGCAGCATCATAGGAGCAGGAAAACTTGATGTTTCGGGCCGAAACCCTTCATCAG
>JAHRHZ010000023.1:6198707-6232198 GCA_024137785.1 Ginglymostoma cirratum
TTCCTGCTCCTATGATGCTGCTTGGCCTGCTGTGTTCATCCAGCTCTGCACCTTGTTGTCTCAGATTCTCCAGCATCTCCAGTTCCTACCATCTCTAAAAGAAATCTGTACTTGGAATTGGTCTTGCAACTCATCAGGCCAAGAAAATTTTACATGGACTTTCTCAAACTCAGTGTATAATTGTAATTGAGGGGCTCTTGTAGTAGTGGTAGCATCCCTACCTCTTGGGTAGGTGGCTCTGTTCAAGTCCCATCTGCTCCAGACATGCGTCATAACATGTTTGAACAAGTTGATTAAAAACATCCACAATTGTAACTAAAGCCAAAGTGAACCATAAAATCCTGGAACTCCTTATCCAACAGTACTGTGGCAATAATTTCACACATATGAACTGTGACAGTTTAAAGCTGCTCTCTCAAGGTCAGTTAGGGATGGACAACAAATGGTGACATGCCATGGTGCCCATATCCAATGAACTAATAAAAATCTTGAGCTACTTTTTAGTCTCATTTAAAAATTGTTAAAACTATTTCCTTTGCCAAGAATCTGCTGCTTTATGGTAAGTATCCCACGGTACATGAAAGAGGAAGAATAAGGAAAAAGTTGGCACAATGACCAGAGAATTTTAACATCAAGTGTTTTGGATTTAGAATACATTACCTTTTAGGACAGGGATTACAGACTAAATTGTAGTCTTTAAAAGGAAACTGATAAATACTTGAAAGAGCAAAAAAAATTGCCAAGTAAAAAGAAGAATAGAGTACAATTAGCTGGATTGCCCTTTGAAAAAAATGGTAGATGAATGCATAACGGATTGATCTGCCTGCTTGTTACTTTCAACACTTGATCATTTTGTTATTCACAAAATTGAGTAGGATCTTTATTCTACAAACCAGTGAACTGCACAGAGTAGAGAATGTATTTTGAACTGCACAGCACAAATGATATGCCCTTAAAACTAAGTAATATTTTAGATCAAAAGTGTAAAAATAGGACATGTACATTTATTTCTCAAATTCTCAAGCAATGTTTTCATCAAATACAATTAAGCAGAACTAGCCATCACAAATCCAGAATCCGCACTCATATTGGATATCAGCTAGAAAGTTTTATTTATGAAAAAAATACAAAAATCACTTTATAACAAAAATATTAAATGACAATTATTAATTCACAAGTACAATCTTGCAATAAAACCTTGCTGAGTTAACCTTAATTTAAAAATCCTCAGTGTAACCATTCATTTAAAACTCCTTGTATGCAGAGCATCAACTACCCATTTAGTAATGATTTTAACATCAATATTTTACATGACTTTATTTTACCTTCTGTACTAGCAGATGCCCATTACAAAACACAGTCTTGCGAACTGTAAAACTGGAAGGATTGAGCCACATTATGAATTCTCTACTATGCAAAGAATGAAATTAAATCTGTGATGGTCACGGAGCATTATAAAGGGGGTCTATTTATACGAGCTGTCATACAGCTAATACCTCATCCACGTTTGCTGTGGGGATTTAGAGATATTGTACATGAGTATGATTGCTATGTAGATTCTGGACCTCCCAGACGAGCACCTCATTGTATGCGACAGAGAGCAGAAACTTCCCAGAAGGTGTGAATTGACTGAAGTGAACAATATCATTATGCCCAGCGAAATCTTGGAATTTTCCACATGGGTATTGAATTAGTTTCAGAAGTCTCCCTGCACAAAACGAGAAACATTAAACGTCTAGGAAAGGTAGCAATATTGCTTTTAATGCATTTTGACCAAATATCAAGCTTCAAACAATTTTATTTACTGCATCAATTATCTTCTGGTATTGAAATCTCCTTTCCATTGAAACAAAAATAAACAACAGATCTTAGTAAGTTATTTCTTATGGTCTAAACCAAACTATGAACAGAAGTAGGCTGCTTGGCCCTTCAAGCCTGCTCCACCATTCAATAGGACATGGCTGAGCCAACAGTTCTCATGCCCACTTCTTTGTCTTTTCCCCAACTGATCCAGAATCTATCCATCTCAGTCTCAAACACACACAAGGACTCTTACCCCCCACAGGTCTGTGGCTAGATGTTCCAAAGATCAGAAATCACACAACACCAGGTTATAGTCCAACAGGTTTATTTGAAAACACAAGCTTTCAGAGCCTCGCCTGAACCTGAAGGAGGAGCAAGATTCCGAAAGCTTGTGTTTTCAAATAAACCTGTTGGACTATAATCTGGTGTCGTGTGATTTCTGACCTTGTCAACCCCAGTCCAACACCGGCATCTTCTCATCATAGATGTTCCAAAGACTCTCAACTATGAGAAAAGAAATTCCTCCTTATCTGCGTCTTAAAGAAACCCCATGGTTCTGAGGCTATGCCCTTTGGTCCTAGACTCTCCCATGAAAGAAAACATCCTTTCAGCATTTACATTTCAAACCCCTTAAGAATCCTATACATTTCAATTAGATCACTTCTCATTCCTCTAAACTCCAATGGGTGGAGTCCCAACCTGTTTAGCCTTTGCTCATAAGATGACCCCTCCACAGCAGGGATGATCCTAGTGAACCTTCCCTGATCAGTCTCCAATAAAATAATATCTTTCCTTAAATAAGGGGACCAAAACTGCTCATAGTACTCCAGATGTCGTCTCACCAACACCTTGTACAGTTGCAGGTAAGACTTCCCTCCTCTTATCCTCTAAGCTCCTTGAAATAAAGGCCAACATTTCATTAGCCTTCCTGATTACCTGCGGCATCTGTGTGCTAGCTTTCTCTGTTTCATGCACAAGTGCCCTCAAGTCCCTTTGTGTTGCTGCTTTCTGCAGTTTTTATCCAATTAAATAATACTGTTCTTTTCTTCTCTCTTCGAAAATGAACAACTTTACATTTTCCCAAATTATACTCCACTTGCCAACATTTTGCCCACTTACTTAACTTATCAATGCTGCTCTGTAAACTTTGCACCCCTTTGCGACTTGCTTTCCACCTATTTTTGCGTTGTATGCAAATTTGGCTATAGTGCATTCGCTTTCTTCCTCCAAGTCAAATTGTCAATATATCAATTAAAAAGGAAATTCTATACCATAGAGAACAGGAAGCATAAGGATTGATCTCAGGTCTCTACTGAATTGGCTGATTCACTCTAGGAAACAGAATTGTTTTGTATACCCCCTGGCCAAGAGGACTAAATTTTAAAAAAGTTTCCATTTTTAATGATCACATATTTTAGCATTTCAGGCTTGTATCGGCCCTTTTGTTTCTTGGGGCATATTGCAGCAGAAATGCAATGACTAACATTTCCAACAAAAAACTGGGATAAGTTAAATTAGATCATTGCACAATTTCCTAGTGGGTCTTAAGGTGTCATAATTTTGTGAGTTCATGGTAATGAAGCAGCCTGGCAAACAATGTTATGAATGTTTACACATACAGATCCCATTATAACTAATCTTTTCATTTCACAGGAGGCGTAAACAGGTTTTGTGCTGTAGCCTCAGGGTTTGACTTTAAACAGGAAAGATTTCTATAATCTATGTCTAGCACTAAATGATGAACAGAATGGAAAGATACTTCAAGAAACCTTGAACCAGTACATGGGACAATGAAGAACCAGAGACTAAGTACAATATTCTAGGCTGGTCCTTTTGGAAAGTGCTCTATGTGTTATAAGCAGTGCATCAAAGCACCTAGGTTACAGTATTTGATTCCATTTACGTCGAAACCATCAATCATGCTTCTGTAATGTTAGTATATTTGCACAAAGCAATAAAGTCTATAAAAAATGTTGTACAAGTTCATTGTATTATTCATGAGACTACCAAAAATGATATTCAAATTAAGTAACTCCTTAATTGAGCACAGGAGTTGGCTGTTGCTTGTTCAACATTTGGATCCTTTTTCATTTTTTCTTTCCTTCCATCACCACATCCTTCCAATAAAGAGCATCTCTTTCTATAGAATATTTTCCTCTGTACTACCCTCTGATTACCCTGTGCAATGAATTTGTACAGTTGAGTTAAACAAACCTACGTTTACAAATATCATTCTAAGCCTAAAGGAAAAGAAATGCAGTAGATTAACTCTTAATTGTAACAGGACTTTTCAGTAACTCAGCATGGTTAAGTTCTCTTTCTACCATGGTGTGTTTCTCTGCCACTCAAAAGTCATTTATCACTTTTGTACATGCAATATTATTTTTAAAGCTTGTAACACTCATGACTATTTGAGAGGGTATGTGATTGCGTGTATTTTCCAAAGTCAACTGTGAGCAACTCTGGCTCAGATAATCACAGAACAAACTTCAACTTACCATTGGTCCCAATGGCAATAAACTGCCCTCCAGGAGAGGGGCTCATACTTGTGGCCCATTGAGGCAAAGGTATCTTTTTAATTGTCTACAAAGAGATACAGAAAAAAAAAAAAGACATTAAGGTACAGAAAGGATGTTGTGACAAACAGCTCAGGTTGAATAATTTCAGCAAACCTGATCTTTGTAGACACTTCAAACCGGATTTCAGATCAATAAAAAGTGCTGCAGAAACAATTCTACATTGAAACCATCCACTTGAGTTGTACTGCGAATGGATGCTCTGCTCTAATTTGAAGATTAAGAACTCACTGCCCAGGGATGAGAATGGATGAAGATAATGAAGTCTCAACAATTTGAGGAGCAAGGCATCACGTACATATTATACTGTGGACAGCAAAGTTATTGCAGCATGAAGGGCCAGAGGATTACAGCATTTTTATCATCTGCAGTGAAATCCAAATGCATCTAGGCCACTTTGAGAGTGACGGGCAGAACCATTAGGATTCCCTGTTTACTGTAAAAAGTATGCGAACCAATGCATTGTATGAAATTATGAAAGTGACCTCAGCAATTCAATTTTCAATGCAGTTAGTATGTGTAATGCAGGATGAACTCCATACTTACAAAAGATTATCCAACAGGTTGTATTCTATGTCCAAAGTGAAGCAAAGGGCAATGGAGGCAGCAAGGCAGAGGTCAGAAAAAAATTACAAAGGGTGGAACTCCATAATCAAAAGTTCAGAATTTCACCAAACAGCAGAAATTTCTAATCCTTGAGTGTGAAGAATACTTGTATAAGTTTTTTCTAACCCCCTGGTGCCGATAATTCGTGCACTAATGTATTGTACCACAAAAAAAAACACTGCAGGCTTTTAAAAACGTTTGAATAAAGACCTGTAATTGACATATACCTGCTTTTTATATAGACTGTACAGTATGATCTCTGGTTTCGCTCCAAATCCCACATACACCACTATCCCACTTTGACTGTGTGAAAAGGCAGCCAGGCTTGGAGGGAGGGTACTTTTGTCACAGAGCTAACAGAAATAAAAAGAAATGTTGAAATTACACAACTGACCATCTGAAGCACATTCTGGTCTCTATTGCAACATTTATTTAGTAAGCAAAAAGCCTGGTTTGTCTTTATTTTTGAGTTCAGTGACTCTTCATTAGCAATTCTGCTTTTGTTCCAGCAGATACTGTATATTTATGTATAAGTAGTTATGTCCCCACTTGAGGCTGAGTCATTTAACATTGTTTCATATAAACTTAATAAGTAGTGTCAATATATCAATCTAACTTTGCCAGTTTCAGGATAACGTCATTTGCCACTGACTTCCTCTTTTGAGGCCTGCACGTTCTATGACTCTCCCATAACAATTCTCAATTTCAGTCTCCCTGCCATCGCTTGCCTCTAACCCTTGCACCTCATCTCTCATCCTTTCTTCTGACCTTATGCTTTGGATTTTATTTCATGGCTTTGCACTGAACTCAACTGAAGCCCTGGGCTTCGGCTAGTGGCAGAAGTTGGTTAGCGCATGTAATCCTGGAACTTCAGCTGATACCTGCAGCAACCACTAGTTGGAGCTGGTCAAACTAAAAATACAGTTTGGAATCTTTTTTATTGCATATTCTGTTTCTTTTATATTTAGTGATGGGTGGGGCTGGTTTTACTTTGCCAGTTATTTATGGTAGGAATGCACAATATTGAACGTACATAGTTTGACATTTCAACTTGTACGCTGTTTTTTCTAGGCAAGAAATACCTAAAGGAACAAAATCTGGCTTTAACATTGATTCCTATGGGAAATTATGATTCACTTGAAGTTGCGATTTTCAGAAATGCAGAAATGAGGATTACCGCAGTGTCTAACGATTAAAACACAATATTAGGCTGCAAAGATAAGAAAGGTTACAGAATCTGGTTTTATAGATTTGGCAAACATATGGTGATACAGATGGCATACATTTTACCCGCTTCCTAAAAAGGCGGAGGTTAGGCTCACCTCCGATTTAACAGGTGCTGGGAACGTCAACCAATCAATAAGCTCACATTGGTCTTTGTGCCAATCAGTAGCCCAAACACTAACACGTCGATCTGAACTGACAGCCAACCACATTTCACATCCATCAAGTCCAAATTCGTCATACTGGAAAAGAAATGCACAACAGTTTAGTGTGTCATGTTCAGATTCCATAACTTACACCAATTTTAGCTGAAATCATTCAGCTAAACGGCAGAAATGCTAAGTGCTTAGTAGAACATTGTAGATATTTTTTACTTTGAGTATGCATTTAGTTTCTTGATATTTAATTTTGTGTTATAAGATTTTTATTAACCCTAGACTTACTTTTTTCCGTGTACATTCGATGGCAGTAATCGGCGAACCTTTATGATCACTGATGATACGAATAGTGATTCCTGTCCGAGAACTACTCACAGCCATCAGACCATCCTTACCTCCTGAAATGATAACCTCACCTAGGGATAAATGTGAAATATCTGTCAGTGTTAATCACACACTCCAGATCAGGGCTACTTGTACAATGGTGATAAAAGGATAGCTGATGGGTATTCTGGGAAAAAGCTATGCATTTGTGCTGTATACTTGTGATTAGCTTTCTAACCTATGTAGCACATTTCCTATATTAGTAGCTAGTGGAACATACCATCCATTGAATATGCAATGGCACTGACTGCCACAGGATGGGGATGAATCTTCAACTCCATCTCAGTTTTCAATATTCCAAAGAAACGTATTGTGCCATCACTATACCCTGCCACAATTTGCTGTGTGTCAGCACATTTCCTCGAGTTGACTGCTGGGCTCCATGCCATACATAAACAGCTCTGGAACGTGATAGAGAAAGTTTAAATGTGAATGCTTTCTCACACACAGTCAGTTTTTCCATCCAGTTTTACCTCTTCAAGATCTAGTGATTAGTTTTTTCTTTATTCATTCATGGGATGAGGACATCGCTGGCTAGGCAGCATTTATTGCCCACCCTTAATTGCCCAGTGAGCAGTTAACAGTCAACCACATTGCTATGGGTCTGGAGTCACATGTAGGCCAGACCAGGTAAGGATGGCAGTTTCCTTCTCTAAAGGGCATTAGCGAACCAGATGGGTTTTTCTGACAACGGGCAATGGATTTATGGTCATCATTAGATTGTTAATTCCAGATATTTATTGAATTCAAATTCCACCATTTGCCATGGTGGGATTCGAGCCCAGGTCCCCAGAACATTATCTGGGTCTCTGGATTAACAGTTCACCGATAATACCACTAGGCCATCGTCTCCCCCGTTCTGATGAAACAACTGCTATACAGAATCCATGATGCTTCACATGTTTGATTAGTAGATTCAAAAAGTACTGTTCTAGAAGTTAGTGATTAAAGAATAAGGGATCACCCATTTAAGACAAAGATAAAAATATTTTTTCACAGAGATTCATGAGTCTTTGGAAAGTTCTTCCTCAAAAGGTGGTGCAAGCAGTCCTGGAATATTTTAAGGCAGAGAAAGCTAGATTCTTTATAAGCAACGTGGTAAAAGATTATCCGTGGTTAGATGGGAATGTGGAGTAACTGAATGTCTTACTGAATGGCAAAGCAGGTTTGAGGGCCCAACAGGGCTAGCCATTCTCCTATTTCATGTGTTCATATGTAATAAATGATGGATGCTGTTGATGACTTAGTAACATCACTTGATATTGTTGATGAAAACTTCCATCATTTAGTAATTTTAAAGCAAACTATCCCTTACTTATTCTGCATTTCTTTTTTGGTAACATACCTGATTAAGAACATGAAACTGAACAACCAGCTCCGTGGTGTGCATGACCCACACTCTTAAACTGCCATCCTCTGCACATGTGGCAAAATGAATTTCATCAGGGCTAAAAGTCACTTGATTAACCTAAAGAAAAATAAAACAGGTAAAATGCTCAACAATCTCTTGCTTATTTACACTTAAGAAGGCAACATCTAAATCCAAGTGAGAGTCAGATGTTGAAATTTGTTCACATTGCCATCCAAGTATGGGATTCTGAGGTATGATGGCACAAGACATACTGTGTATGCATTTAATACAAAAAGCACAAAGCTTTGCAAAGATGAGTATATTGTTTTTCTGTAAAAATAATTCAATCTTTCACTTAAAAATAAGTAATTTTAGCAACATTCTTTTACTTAATTTGGTGGTGATACAATATTCGTTCTGTGCCAATGTCTGGATTAGTCACATGCAAAACTATTTTGAAGTCAATTTTCTTTACACTTATATCCATATTATTTTAATTCTTTTATTGATAAAATAATTCTAGCAATTTATCCTTCATCTTCTATTGACCAGTGAATAGGAATATGGCTCTAATTGTCAACAAAGCAACTCTCCCTTTCCAGTTTCCACTCAAGGCAGCTCTGACGGAACTGAGTACTCACTAAACTTCTCCATGTTGGAGTGTGGCTCAGCTGTGACTAATCTCACATTGAAGCAACTTGAAAGTTACCAAACCTTGTTTCTGTGGCCACTGATAAGTCGGATGCTGGTGTTTTCAGCCCAGTTTATATACCAGAGAGTTCCTGCTGTGGTCCCCACAATACCCATGTCCATGATATCATCAAAGACCGCACTAACTATTGTACCATCCAGAATCATTTCGTGTTCCAGGAGTACTGAATTTGACCTGAAAGGAAAATCAGAGCCATTAAAATGGCTGACAAGTTATCCATCGCAGACACAAATAATCTGGACAAAGGACCACATTATGACACTGGAACAGACACATTTAAGTGGAATCATATTCTATATAAACCAGTTTCTAGATGTACAAGAGTTACTCTTGCCTATTTAGTAATTGCTGTAAAAATAACTTAGATCTAGTGCTAATCTAGTACATTCATCCAAACAGTGACAAGCCTCATTACAGCATCATTACCTTGCTCTTGTGCCCTCAAGTCTCATCTCCTGTACTGCAGCGACTGCCCAGAGCCGGATTTTCTTTGTGTTACTGCCAGTCATCAGGCGATACCTTCGACATTGCACAATCCCTGTAAGAGAAGAATTGCACAGTATATAGCACTCTATCACCCTGCATTAGCAACTGTGCCATATTGTACTCATACTCACCAATCTCCCCCTCATCTGCATCCCAAGTCATGAAACACCTATTCTGTTGGGTGTCCCATGCGCAGATTTTCCCAGTGTTGGTAGCAGTATAAAGAACTGAATCACTGTTATAGCACAATGCTGTGAGTTCATCAGCACCAACTTCATCTGGGATTGAGACTCTGTGAACCTGAAACAAAATCATGTACAACATTCCAAATTATTAGAACAAAAATCAAAACCTTCCTTGCTCAAAGGAACTGACTGGATAAGTATCTGAAATGGGAGTAGGAAGTTATGTTTTGGATGCAAATCAGCATTGAACCATTATCTCAAGTTATCAGGCTCCACTCAATCTTAAGAAGCTGGTTATAAAACAGCATATGATGCAAGTCAAATGTTTGCTCCTTGCCTTTATATTATGGACTATACATTTTCTAACTTAAAAAATAATTGCCTCACTAGGAAATAATTTCAGTATCAATATACTGATCATTGGTTTTAGCTGTAAAATATTTCTGGTCCTAATAACATTAGTAAAGAGTAATATCTGATCAGTTAGTCATCCTGTTCTGCTACACTGTAGAGTTGTCGAACTGAATAAATCAAACTCAGCACGCAAGAGGCTGGTTAAATACTGCTGTCTCTACTTGTAATGAGATTAAAAATTGATGGAGTGACAACTGTGGAATTTCACACATGGTGCACTTTATTTTTAAAAGGAAACCCAGGAATTATTCAATTCATATGCGTATGTAATGCTCTTTGATGGTTTACTAAAGTTCAAATGTTCAGGTGGCACACAAATGACCTAATTTTGAGTCTTCTGCGTAAATGCTGTTTGCATGTTTTTTCACTGTGCAAACCTATCTTTTCCTGCATCAATCCTTACTTTCATATTAGTCAGCTATACATCAAGAACAAAAGACAACAATGTCAGAGCAGTAAAAGTGCTTTCCACCATTGGGGTTGGAGCAGGAATTTTAAAAAGTTGAGACAGGAAAGATCCTAAAAGCAAAGAGGGCAGGAAGAATTAAAGGTGCTATGAAGAAAACAAGACAATCCAATATTTTTAGTTTTATTCTTTCAGGGTTTGGGGACATCGTTGGCTGGACCAGTATTTATTGCCCATCCATGAATTTCCTCAAGGAGGTGGTGGAAAGCTGCTTTCTTTAACTGTAGTCCTTATATTGCATAGGTACATCCATTGTGCTATTAGAAATATAATTAGAATACATATTACAATGCTGTCTTGCCTAATGCATGGTTATTATCTAGAATTTATGAAAGCAAAACATTTAAATGCAAAAAGTTACACGATCCAAGTAACTGTAACATCCACTGGATGAATGATCCAAGGTGACCAGGTTCAATCTTCACTCTATGTGGAACTAGCTGAACTTAGGGTATTCCCAGTCAAGTGCCTCAGTTGCAGGACAGCAGCACAGGGTCACATTAGTGCCAACAGCATGGGGTTTGATTCCTTAAATTGGGATGAACCTGCATCCTTGCCTTACCCTTGATGGAGGTTGTGGCACTAAAGCTGGACTTGCCTTTGGGCAGGCAATTCAAGTAGTAGTTCCCAGATTAAGGAACAGACAGCCTGCTCCTCAGTTGAATCCATTAACCTTTGCTAGAAAATGAGATCAGGTAAGGGCTAGGCGATTGCTACATTCTGATGCTTGCTACATTCTGATGCTTGCTGTTTATTTTAACAAATGAAGAATGGCATAATGACAGGAGAGATGGGAGCCTTAAACTATACCCAAAGGCAGTGCCTTTAGCAGAAAAAAGGGGAAAAGGGTGAAAATGGTAGATTCCCAGAATACATAAGACCAGAGATCACCTATAGATGCAATATCTCGGGGGATAAACAATGAGACAAGTGAAGCCATTGTTTGGCAAGTTAGTCACCACATGTTTTATGTAGAAGAGCAACATGATTATAAAGCTGCATCAAAGCTTGAAATTAAATGTCGTCCTAGTCAACTATATCCTTGCGGAATGCAGTAACTTCTAAAGAGAATGTATAAAATACACAAAGGACAAACCCAATCATAAACATCATTTTTTAAAAAAATCAAGAAATACATTCTATTGCTAGAACTAACCTTGAGTTGGACTTCACTACCAGTCTGCTCCACCAGCCAGAAATGCACTCCTCCTACTCCAACACAGGCAAATTCATTAACCGCAGTCGGATCAAATGCTAAATCATGGACAGGATTTGATATTCTTGTTGTTGACAACAACTCATACTTTCTGGTATCCCATAGAGCAATTGTGAGATCCCTGTAATCTCCTGGAAAAGATTAGATCAATCACCATTAGAAACCTTTGGGAACCACATGATGCAACACGTACACCTAATTTAAGTTTTGAAGAACACAGTACCATTTCTATATACAAAACAAATTAAGACAGGTTACAACCTTCTGGGCTGACTGTGGGACAAATTCAAATACGTTTCAAATTATAAAACCTACAGTTTTATGTGCAATATTGTTACAGATCCATTACATAATCAATTGTTTACAGCTCTGCCTTTACCAAGGCTACTCAGGATGGTATCAAGTGGAAAATTGCAGACGGTACCATGCGATTCAAAACTTGGGACTGCAAATAATGCTTCAATGGTTATTCACACTTGAAATGTATTTTTTTTTACAAATTTGATGTCTCACCTCATTTGATATCATTTTGTTTGAATTTTAAGCCACTTTATTTGTGAATTTACCTGATAAATTTTAATCAGCTGGAACAGTGAGGGGGTGGATTTTAACTTTGAAGTCTTATAAGACAATTGCAAACCATCCAACTTCTAAGTTTCTCAGCAGTAGGATGCAAAGCAGATGGTAATTTAACTATAACAAGGTGGTGCCTCACAAGTTTAACCACCATTTCAAATGTACACCAGGCTGCCTGCGTTTCCTGAGCCCCAACAAATCCAGCAGCTACAAGTAGTGCAGGACCCCATGCTGAGGGTCTTCCCAGTTGTCTGTCACATCCAGCATACCTGCCCCACCAAAGCCCTCACCACAACATAACCCAACCCTAGTACTTAATCACACCCAAAGGCATCCAACACTTCAGCACTTTCCACAGCTCTGCCCCTCAATCTTTCAGACATTCAATCATCCCCTTCCCCACCCACCCAGTCAAAATCTTGAATCCCTGCCCCCAACACACCCAGATCAGGGATCAAAAACAAATTCAGCCTGCTGCCTCTTCTTCAATGTCCCACATTTGACTGGAAGTCATGACACTCAATCATCCTGGCTTTTGGGTGGCTCAAATTTCACAGAATGTGGAACAACCCCTGCTTCTTGGCTTCCTCTGACATCCCTAATCCCTTCATGGCTGTGCAGATTTTCAAAATTTTCTATTAACTGTTTCTTTCTTCACTGTTTCTGCCTGACCAACAGTGTTTTCCAGCTTTTTCTGTTTTTATTTAAGATTTCCAGCATCTGCAGAATTTTGCTTTGGGACATCTCCGTTAGCAGTGGAAACAACTTGCATTTTACTCATTCCCAAGAAGGACTGCTCTCAAGGAAATTAGGCAAGCCTGATCCCAAAAGCTTAACCAGCCTTTGGTTTTAAATATCAATGCTTTTCTTTTGGGAAATAAACTTACCGAGAGATGGTATGTTGTTCATAAGCATGATTTATCATAACAGATATATTTTACTTTTTTTGACAAAAGATGATGATGAAAATTCCTAAAGTCAGGAGCATGATCAGAGCAGAGATGGGAAAGGATGAAAGTCAGGAAAAGTTATAAAAGGTATCCACTCAAGCTCTCTTCCCAAAAGCAGGTCCTTGGTCATTTTACTAAACAAAAAAAAAACTATGAATGCTGGATATCTGAAACAAAAACAGAAATTGCTGGAGAAACTCAGCAGATCTGACATCTATGGAGACTGCAGAGTCGATCAGGTTCTCCAGCAATTTCTGTTTTCCCTTCGCAATTATACTTTGAATCAGAGAAAAGGACCATGACTTTTCTTTTAACTATTTGGGGGTCAGGTGGTGATGGTGTCTGCTGGAAGGCAAGCCCTTTGTCTGACACAAAATGAACTGGGATCATGTTCCTGGCATCATTTTGAGGGAAACATTAACCGTGTAGCCAACTGAACTAATGAACCCCCTATAAAAATCAGCTATGTCCATTGTGGCAAATTGCCGTTTCTAAACAGTGTTATTATTTACATATAATATTTCTGCAACTGGATCATGGGTTGAGGGCTATCCTTTCCATAGATCCATTAAGCTGATTGCTGACTAAATGAGTTAAGATTAAAAGGAAGGGAAGAGAAAAGGAAACAATAACCATAAACATAAATTAGTTCAATGCTTTTATGGTTTCAAATCAACTCATTTTTCACTGAGGTTGAAAAATAAAAATGACTGTCCGAGAACAGTAAAAATCCAAAAATAATTTGCCTTGATCTAGTCAATAACTTCATTGCCAAGTTCAGTTTATTTTTTCCAACGATGCAGCGGTTATAATCAATGCAGAATCTCTGTCCTATAACTTGTGTGGCATACACTATTGGATCATTAATGAGGTGCATCTTTAAAAAGACCATTTCTAACATATACATTGTTGAGCATTCAAATTCAGCAGGTTTAAATCTTGCCCATTCTTTTCTTTTGAAACATTCAAACGCTTGCTAAGGTGGAAGATGATAGTTCATAAAATGAGCCAAAATCTGCTAAGGTGTGTTATCATTACTGTAGTCGCTTTTAACTTTTTAAAAAATTCACTCATGGGACACGGACATCGCTGGATAGGTCAGCATTTATTGCCCATTCCTACTAAATACAGCTATACATGTAACAACCCTGTCCCAAGTGCAAAGCAGTGATCTGAACCTACCAGCAGACATGAAGAGCCGGTCATCTCTGGAGTAAGCCATGGCTTGTACCTCTGTTGTGTGCTGACACAGAACTGTCTTACAGCAGCCACCTGCCACATTCCAAATGAAGATAGAACAGCCAGTCTTATTCTGATCTCCTGAAGCTGAGGCAAGATCCTTCAAGACGGAACAAACAGCAAAAATAAGATAATCAAATTTTTAAGGAATGAAGTCACTAAATAAAGGAATCCTCAGAGACTCTAATTTCACAAAGGCTCTACTCCAACAAACATTTTGTTCAACTACAAGCTGAAGAAGTGCGAACAAAACATGAACATTTCTACAAGAACTTATTTCCCTGTGTGTTTGTGAGCAGCAAACGAAAAAGGCAGATCACGTTATCTTAGCCTGTTGCTCTTCCACTATGCAGGTCATGAAATATGTTTTAGTTTTGCCCTGGAGTTGAAGAGATGAAAAAAAGTGTAGTGTAATGTATTATTTTGGGTCGGTAATGAGTTAATTCTAATAGTGCGACATCACATGATTTTGTTTCTCAGACAGCCTCATGGAAGATACAAATCAGAGTTCTAAGATGTGTTTCGATGTTGTTCTTATTTTAAATACCCCTGCAGACTCTAAGTATTTTGTTTTTGTATAATAATACCAAGAATACAAGAAAGAGCATGGTTTAGGCATGCTTAATGGCCTACTTAATATCTGCAACTTGAGCCTGTAAATGTAAATTTTCAAAGGGTAACAAACCTTCAATCCATGTCATTTGATTAAATTTATAGGTGCACCAGCCCCTATTAGGGTTGATCGCCTACAACAAATGGCAAGTGTATTTCTCGAGTGAGTGGGTAAATGTACGGCAGATAAAAATTAACACGACAATTAAGAAAGCAAATGGAATATTGTCCTTCGTTGCTAGAGGGAAGGAGTTTAAAAACAGGGAGGTTATGCTGCAGCTGTATAGGGTGCTGGTGAGCCCACATCTGTACTATGTACAGTTTTGGTCTCCTTACTTGAGAAATGTACAGTTTTGGTCTCCTTACTTGAGAAAGGATGTACTGGCACTGGAGGGGATACAGAGGAGGTTCACTAAGTTGATTCTGGAATTGACAGGTTTGACTTATGAGGAGAGATTGAGTAGTCTGGGACTATACTCATTGGAATTTAGAAGAATGAAGGGGGAGATCTTCTAGAAACATATAAAATTATGAAGGGAATAGTTAAAATAGAAGTAGGGAGGCAGTTTCCACTCGTGAATGAAACCAGAACTAGCGGGCATAGCCTCAAAATAAGGGGGAGCAGATTTAGGACTGAGTTGAGGAGGAGATTCTTCACCCACAGGGTTGTGAATCTGTGGAATTCTCTGTCCAGTGAAGTAGTTGATGTTACCTTGTTGAATGTTTTTAAGGCAAAGATAGATAGACTTTTGAACAGTAAAGGAATTCAGGGTTATGGTGAGCAGGGGCGTAAGTGGAGCTGAGTCCATGAAAAGATCAGCCATGATCTTATTGAATGGTGGAACAGGCTCAACGGGCCAGATGACTTACTCCTGCTCCTATTTCTTATGTTCTCAAGTATCACGTGGCTTAATGTGAGGTTATGCACTTTGGTTACAGAAACAGGAAGTCAGATTATTATCTAAACTGTGAAGGAAGGAGCTGTAACAAAACCTGGGTGTCCTTCTACATCACTCAATGAAAGGAAGCAGGCAGTGAAGATGACAGATGTTATATTGGCTTTCATAGTAAGAGGATTTGAGCGCAGGAACAGAGATGTGTTCCTAGAACTGTACAGGGCTTCGGGGAGGCTGTAGTTGGAGTATTGCATGCAGTTGTGGTCTCCTAAACTGAGGAAGAATGTATTGGCTGTGGCGTGAGTGCATCAAAGGATTACTAGAATGATTCCTGGAATAGCAGCACTGATATATCAAGAAGCACTGGATTGGTTATGACAATAGTTATAGAATAATAACAGGGTTGGCCTTTTAGGACTGAGATGGGGAGACATTTTTGCACGTACAGAGTAATAAGCCTGTGGAAGTCTCTGCTACAGAAAGCTCGAAAGCAAAACACAATGTTTTCAAGGAGACAGATACAGTTCTTAGGGATAAAGGGATCAAGGTTATGGGTTGAAAGCAAGAACGGGGTACAAAGTAGGGTAATCAGCCATGAGCATATTGAATTGTGTAGCAGGGTCGAAGGGCCGAATAACCTACTCCTGCACCTTATCTCCAAGCTTTTATATTTTCTTCAAATCAGAGTTTATTAAATGACATTTTATACTTATTGATGACAATAAGGGATCATTAAATTAATTTCAACACAAAGTAGCACATTACCTCTTCTTCTTTCCTTCTCTGACAAACTTAGTGTGAAAAGAGACTTTTACACGTGAAATGGATTTATAGATTAAAAGGATTACAGCTTCAGAGAAAAAAAAAGTCACTTAATGATGATTCAGGAAGCAGTAACCTGCAAACCTATGTTGAAGACATTTCCATAATTAGTAGATTAGTGACTAAATACAGCACTATTTACTGAGGTAACAAGGTTTGGAGCCGGAGGAACACAGCAGGCCAGGCAGCATCAGAGGGGCAGGGAAGCTGACGTTTCAGGAAGGGTCCTGACCCAAAATGTCAGCTTTCCTGCTCCTCTGATGCTGCCTGGCCTGCTGTGTTCCTCCAGCTCCACACCTTGTTATCTCAGACTCCAGCATCGGCAGTTCCTACTATCGTTACTTAGTGAGGTATGTACGGGTATCCCAGTGAGTGACAAGGTTAAATTGATACTAATTCTAGTCCAAGTGTACCTGCGCGTCATGGCTAACTGCAAGTGTAGAGATCTCTTCCGTGTGACCAGTTAAGTGTTTCTGAGATCCAGAATGCAAGTCCTCAATTACCACCAAGCAGCCACAGGAATATGCAAATAGTGCTGGGAGGAAGAGACAGAAGGATTAACCAAAATAATGGCACAAACACATTGTCCAAACTTTTGATCAGAACTGCAAGGTCACAAATAAACAGAATCATCAAATTGATTAATCAGATGTAGTTTACAACTTGCTGTAGAAAAGCCATGTTTCAGAGGTCTTTTTTTAAGGTTTGGTATACAAATTCGTCACATGAAATTGACTTTAAATTGTGAATCGACTAAATTATGCAAGAATAATTTTAAACAAGACTATTAAGCCCTTAATTTTGAATTACAAACTAACCTTTTTCACTAACTTATTGAGGGATAAGTACAAGCACCAGTACCTTACATGACATATATCACAACCTTAAATCAATATTTGTAGGCATTCTTTCCAACCGACACCACTGGAAAATGGATAAGTACTAGAGCCCTGGTTTCTTTTTCTCCATTATTGTGTCCAAAGATACTCTTGTTGTCAAACCCTGGAATCAGCTAATTTAGTACAGAACAGATTAAACCTCAATCCTAGTCTGAACAACTCAACAGAAATGATGTTATCAGAACTATAACTGGATTTAAATTGAATGCTAATTCATCAAAATAACATCACATCAAGCTTATCTGCAGTATTTTTGAAAAAGTGCGTAAAGGCAGACTTGTATACATTTGGCATTGTATTTCTCAGAGTTAAACATCTACACTAACTCAAAGGAACTTTTAATACATTTAGCATGGTGTCATGCTAAGCAAACACTGGGTGAAAAAGTGAAAAATCATTCATGTTATACTCAGTTACAGAAAGTATGCGCTTACTGTCCACCACTGTTGATGAACAAGGTGAACAGAATAGGAAAGTCACTGAAGGTTCAAACTACGGTGTTAATTTATTTAGCATCTCAAGATAGGTACCAGCAGCCATAAATATGACATAATACTTGCTGCATAACGTGGGCTTCTTTACTAAATCATACATATTTCCCATATTGGTTACCCACAATTGGATTCTAATCACTGTTCTCTTTGCTGTTGAATTATAACTGCCCATTTAGGGTCATATCCTAATAATTACCCGTATCAGGATTCCAGACCATATTTCCTCTTCCGTTCCCATTGTATCCAATTACTACTTTCAGCTTCAGATCCTCTTTCCCAACGGGAAGGACTGCAGCCTGAGAGCAAAGTCACAGTGAGAGTTGAGAATACTATAATATGCATAAAGAGCAAAGTGAATATGGAGACATTTGAAGGTGTGCAGATAGAATCAGCGCATAAAGCAGTACAGAATTCAGAACATGAAACCCGCATGTTTTCTTTCAACCCTGTTATACAGCATACCCCTCTACTCTTTGTACTCCAAGTGTTTGTTCAATTTCCTTTTGAAAAAGTTACTTTTAAATCTGTAACTGCCACCCTAGTAGGTACTGCATTCAAATCTTAAAGATGCAAAGAAAAAAGTGACGTTTGCCAAACTTCTCAGAGCTATCTCATTAGCATCGCTATAACCATTGAAAACAGCTTTCCTTTAGAACTCTGTCAAAACATTTCCAAGTTTTGAACACCACTACTAAATCTCCTCATAGCCTTTGCTACTCTGCTGAGAATAACTCAAGTTTCTTTAACTTATCCATGTAGCTTGAGTCCCTCATGCCTGATTCATTCTCAAATTCCTTCTGTTACTTCTCCAAAGCTTTCATTACCTTTTTAAAGTGAAATGCCCCGAAATACACAGTATTTCAAAGAAAGTCAAACTAGTATTTTATACAGCTTTAGCATAATTTTTTGACTTTTGTAATCTACAAGTCCATTTTATAAAGCTCAAGATCTCATAAGCTCTATGGATTGTTTGGGTAACCCTACCTGTCACTTTCAGAAATGTGGGCACACACACACACACACACGTGTCTCTGTTTTTGCACTCCTTTTGAAAATGATCCATTTAGCTTGCATTGTCTCCCCTTAACCTGCCTATCTAAATGCATCACACTTTTCAATTGTTGTCTGCAATATGTTTACCCATTCCACATCTCTGTCTATGTCTTCTTAAAGTCCAAATTATTATCTCACTGCTTACATCCCAAGTTTGGTTTCATCTACTAATTTCGACATTGATGCCTTGAATTTGGTAGAAAGTACAATGTAAACTAAAAGCAGCCGTGAACTCCAAAAAACGCCAGCATACAACTGAAATAACACCATCGCCACAACTCCATTTTCTGTCATTTAACCAATTTGTTCCTGCTCCCTTTAATACTGTCTGTTGTCAAACACTGCCAAGTCCAAAAATTTAAGACATCCATTTGATACTAAAGTTATTGAACAGGTAGTTTCCTACTCTAAACTCCTTAACCAAAGATGCAGAAACCTTTCATTACCTTCACCACAATGCTTGATATTAAGTGGCTCATAATTGAAAATTAGTGCTGGCCTCCACTCAGCTGATCCACTGTGGTGGATGCGACTGGTTCAGGATTAACAAATCAGAGCATTAGGGGTTCTCGTGGTGCAGCAGTAATGAACCCACCTCTGAGCTTGGAGGCCTGGGTTCAAGCCCAAGCGACTCAAGAGGTGTGTAATAACATTTCTGAAAAGGGTGCTTAGAAAATAAACAATTCTGTGCAGTATTAGTGGCAGTGGTATTCACATCCAAAATGAGACAAAAATTGTCTTCAGGGATGTGTCAAAGATCTCATGACATTAAAGAAGTGCCAGAAGTTATTCTGATGTGCTGGTAAACATTCCCCCTGCTCAATCATCCAAACCAAAATTTTCTGCTTCAAGCATATTACTGTTGGCAAGATAATTCTAAGTAATTTACATAACCTGTAAATAACCTGTAACCTTGAGAACCTCAAGATCCATCTTATGGATATTTCTGAATACGATCAACAGCTACCCAAATGCAAGTTTTGCTTTCTTTCACACACTTGAGTAGATATACTTTTTATCATGGTCATAAATTATTATTTTTTGTTTTGATTAACTTCTTGTCTTTCCTTCTCTTCTGAAATCTGTGCATTAAATTGGGTACAATTTAATAGCCAATAAGCATCCTGTCAAGCCCAATTGTCAAAATTTAACTTGTATCCTGAATCAGATGATTAAACCATTGCCATGAACCAAAGCCAAGCTTGATTCCCTTTCTCACAAGCTGTTCAGACACATATACTTTAAGCAGAGAATCACAAGATAGTTACTGCAGCGTAACATATCATTAATTTTCCCCAATGAAAACCTAAGGCACAGAAATATCTCCATAACTTTTGAAAATGTTATTTAAAAATACGAGTCTAATAGCATGGTGGGAAAAACAAATTAGATACAACAGTAAAGGGCTGGGGTGCCCCTGATCTCAGTCACTTCTCAGTGAGTGAAGGCAAAGCATAAGAAGTGACTGCAGGCTGTCTAGGCAGTTGGTTCCAACCTGAAACGAGATCAACTTTCTTAGTTTGGTGGGGAGAGAATAATAAAAATAACAGCAGATCCCTCACTTAGCCTAAAGTAACTTCTGCAACTTCTGAACTTCAACCAATTTCAAGTCAAATACGCCCATCTTCTTTAAAAAGACATCTTAGACATAAAAAAAATCACATGACAGTCCATAGAATACAGGGGGATAATCCTTCTAGGATGGAGTGGAAAAAATGGTTTCAAACTGACATGGCTTCTAGCAGACAATGGTGAGGAAATCAAACACCGTTCTGTTACAGATGCTCAGGCAACTTCAAACAAATCATCACAAGACTGTTCTCTCACAGACAAACCACATTTTCAGGTTGTATCAAATCTGATGTATCAGGAAGATGGGCATGGCTCTTGATGATGACAACACTTATTTCCAGGTTATGCGTGTTTCAATTGAACTGGATTCAAAGTGAAAACATCAAAGCCAAAAATAAGCAGCTCATTAAATTGACTGAGCCTTCTTATAGTCGTGCAATATAGATATAAAGATACAGAAATTAAGGACATTAAATTGTACCTGAGATACAGATGAGGCTTTAAATTGAGCAGCAAAATGTTTGTATGAATCTGGACGTTTATTGTTGTGTGGGAAATCCCCATCTCCAAAACAAGATGCTATGAAAGAGGAGCATGTTAAAATCCTATCACAATCAAGAAATGGTCTGCAACGCATTCATGCATTTTTAGATCAATAGCAATTGACAGAGTTTTGGTTAAAAGTATAGTCTTGATAGATATATTTGCTGATACAAACGTACAGGGAATGTTCTAAATATGAATCAGAGTTCCACAAGAGAAGTAATCATGCTATCAATGTTAAACACAGGTAAATATGACTGCTTCAAATCATCATAACCTAAGCACATTCTAAAGTACAGTGTCATCTTGAGCGTGCAAGAAGAAATTAAAACCCATTTTTGTTATAATGAAGGGCAAAATAAGGTGTTTTTGATCCTCAACTGGAAAACCTATATAAGAAATTAAGAAAAATTTAACATTAACAAGATGGAGTGAGTCTTTTCAAGTCTAAGCAAGGTTATCAACACTATTAAAGCTGTTACGATGGGGTACGAAATAGATATAAGCAAGCATAAAGAAAGAACAACAGAAAAAAACCTCTCATATATGGGCTCTCACCTTTCCCCACGCATTTTAGACAATTATCACCAATTGGGAGTTGGTAACTTACAGTACCTGTTTTCACTGGATACTTGATTTCAAATTTAAAACCCATGCTCTCTAGCAGTGCTAGAATTAGTGGTGGCATTCAGAGCACCTAGGGCTGAGCTACCTGGTTCATCCAGCTCTTCCTGGTGTTCCTGAAGAGAAACAGGCTTCATTAAAGGTGGCACATTCTCGCCAGAATGCATATTTTCATGGACATGCAAGATTGAGTCTCCAATTCTTCCAACGGTGATCAAGTCATCATTTTGATTGTGGTTATCTTTACTCTCCGGATCAGACAAAAACACTTGGAAGAAGAAAAATCCCACAGAAATTGTTAGTATAAGCCAAATCAATTGACCAAAAGTGTCATATTTATGCAGATTATGTATCAAATCAGCTGATATTACCAGCAACTGTGATATTAAGGCAACTATTTTGTTACAGTTCAGGATGTCTGATGTTAAGACTGTAGCCAATCAGGAAAAAAATTAATATTTAAACATTCATCTTGCACCAGGGTTGAAAATACTTATACAACATGGAGAAACCTCCTCTTCAACTGTTCCAACATTTCAGTCAAAAAGTGGTAAGACAAGGGTATTGAGGGGTCTGGCAATTTTAAGCGCAGTGTTTTGTAGCATTTGGCAATGTTAAACCAGAGCAAGGGCATGACATTGGATTCAAAGCTTGTAATTTTTGTTTGTTGATCAACAGTCGCTTCTTCACAGTATTCCCGACTGCTATGTTAAAACAAAGACCTATAGATGCTGAAGGTCTGAAATAGAAACAGAAATAGAAATTGCTGATGAAACTCAAAGTCTGGCATCACCTTTGGGAAAACAAAGTTAATGTTTGGAGTCTGGTTATTCTTCGACATAACTCTGCTTTCTCCCCACAGATGTTGCCACTCCTGACACCTAACCTCCTTACAAACCTAATCTTAAGTATTCTAGGGTCACTCTGGGCCTCCAACTTAACCTATTTCTCCTAGTTAACATTAAAGGAATGTGTGCGCATTCAAGGATTTGCTGACTTAATTAGGTTTTATTAAGCATAAATTCCCACAGAACAGAAAATGGTCTTTGAATGGGCAAAACTTAATGAATTATGTTTAGTTTCCTGAATGGCTGTGAATGCCCATATTAGACTAGGTGTTTGCTTGAGTTTTGGGGCTGTCTGGATCTGGTACTATCAAAAGTCTCTCAGAATGTTGCAGCTGTCTTAACAGTTTTTCTGTTAATTTTTTAAAGAAAAGCTTTAAAATTTGTAATATCTATAGTACTGGATCTGATTAAAAGTATCAAGAGTCATGACATGCTCACAGCTCGTGAGTTGATTCAGAACAATTTGCCTAATAAGAGCAGAGGATGCGAAAATTAAATAGCCAATTCACCACCAGATTTTGAAAAGCAAGTCTCAACAAAGCAACCGCCTCTGTCACCAGTTGCCTCCAGAATCTCACCATTAAGGTAATCTTACTAAATGACATGTACTCCAGAATCTCATCATTAAGGTAATCTTACTAAATGACATACAAATAGTTGAGTGAAACTTAAGACCCAACTTTAATACAGCAGCAACACTTTTTAAATCAGCAAGTATCAGTCACGCATACCAACTTGCTGCGGTGGGAGGTCTGAATGTTCCATTGATCCCAAGAATGATTCTGCCAGGAATTCACAAGTCCTGGCAGGGCAACCCATGACAGTAAAGGTCAGAGGGGAGACACCAGACAAGGCATAACCCTAAAACACGACCTCGACAGAAATTCAGGCAGAAGATACTTGTGTGACAGAATGGCTGCAGTAGTAGGAAAACCCAAGGTTTCCTTGCCACGGGAACTGGATCTACCTTCCATCAAGGAGTGTGTGTCTGATGTGCAGCTGCATTCCCACGTTAAGAGATGCCCTGCACAAGGTGTCTATCAAAAGAAGCATTGAAAAGTAATTAGAAAAAGGAATACCAGCAATCTCAGGGCCAAGATCTAATTCCACTTCTGGAAACACCTGCCAAACGTTTGGTCAGAAATGTGGCTGTAGGATTGACCTCATCAACCACACAAGGACATGCAGAAGCCATGACCAATGGCAGAATTTCCTATATGGACAATGAATGATTGCTGACGACCTACTTCCATGATGATTGCAGGTGTTCAGTTGTATATTTTTCCACTAATTGGATGGGAACCCTAAATTGCCTCCTGTATTACTCACCATCCTGTTCATTTCTTTCAATAGCACTGACATTGAGTGGTGGGGAGGAGCTGGGGACTGGTACTGACTGGCGAGGCATCCCACCGTTTTGGTATCCCTCACTGCCCTCTGCAACCAAGGGAGCTTCTAAAATTAAAAAAACAATTATATTCATCGTTTAATGTCTGTCATCAAATAAATAATTCTGCTAGTTATGAATAAAATCAAATCATGTGCTTGGACAGTCAACAATATTGGTGACAGTCTGTAGTTACATGCAGGACACACCAGGTAAGGGTGATAGATTTCCTTCCCAGAATGTCATTAGTGAGCCAAATGGGTTTTAAAAACAGTCGGCAGTAGTTACACAGTCACAATTTTTAATTCCAGATTTAAAAGAAAATTATTGAATCCAAATTTCAATTTCTGCCATGGTGGAGTATGAACACATCATTCCAGCCTCGGGGTCTGGACTATTAGTCCACTGGCATTACCACTGCCACACCTTCTTCTCCAACTTATCATAATTGAAGCCTCTGATCCCTGGATCATTCTCGTAAACCTCTTCTGCATCTTATACAATACATTCACATTCTTCACCCAGAACTGTAGACAATACTCCAGCTGAGGTCTGACCAGAGCCTATAAAAGTTTGGCATAAACTCCGATTTTGGATTCAATGCCCATTACTGAAGGTAAAATACCGTATGCTTTATTAACAGCTTACTTTACCTATCCTGCCACCTTTTATGACCTAGCCACATATACATCCAGGTCTCTGAGCTCCTGTACACCCTTTAGATTAGTACCCTTTATTTTGTACTGTCTGTTGATGATCTTTGTAACAAAATGCATCAGCTCAAACCTCTCCACATTGAACTTCATCTCCTACCTATTCACCCACTGCAGCAACCTGTCAATGTTCTTTTAAAGCTTCACAGTCTCATCTTCAGAGTTTATAATTCCCCCAAATTCCATATTCATCTGCGAACTTTGAAACTATCCGCGCACACGAAGAACTAGCCCATGTACATGTGCCAGAAAGAGAGTTCAGATATTGACCCCTAAAGAACTCCCCTATAAACTTTCCTCACTACAAACCCTCTTCCAGCTCAAAAAAACCCATTAACTATTACTCAGTCTCCTATCCTCAATAAATTTAATACTTACATTGTTATTGTCCCTTTTATTAAATGGTCTGATAACTCCTTTGCACAACTGTTGGTGTCGCACTGCACTGAAAGCTTTATGGAAATCAGTGCACACCACATTAACAGCTTTGCCCTCATCAACCCTCTCTTTTACCTCTTCAAAAACAGCAAGTTAGTTAGACATGGCATGCCCTTAATAAATCTATGCTAACTCTTCTGAATTAACCAATATTTTTCCAAAGGACTGCTAATTCTATCACAAAACAATTGTTTCTAGATGTCTCCTCAAAACTGAAATGGGGCTGTGCTCCTTGGAGCAAAGAAGATTGGGGGGAGATTTGATAGAGGTGCATAAAATTATAACAAGTTTGATTAAAGGAGACAAATAAATTCCATTTTCATTAGTTGACACTACAAAGGATTGGGGACACAGATTTAGGTAAGAGATGCAAGGGGTTACTTTTAATGCAGTAAGAAATAATGCTCTAGAACACACCACCTATTAAGGATGGTGGAAGCAGGGGCGATGAATAATTTCAAATGGAAGCTGGATGGACATTCAAGGAAATAAATTCAGGAGGACTAGAGGTATGGAGGGGGAAATAGGACTGATTGCTCTGCAGAGAGCCAGCATGGATTTGACTGGTTGCCTGGTCTCCTTTTGTGCTGTAATGATATTATGACTACAAATTCTACAAGGTTCATGATTACGCAAATTGAAATCAACACTTTTTAAGTAGTGAAAAACTCACCAGTTCCATGGAGGGCAAACGGCTGAGTTGAAGGAAGGCTGCTAGCAACAAAAAAATAAAAATAATTCCTAACCATCAATTAACAATACACTCGAAACATTTAAAGTTCCTTGTAAAACAGTTCCCTGATTGTCTGCATTCCTTGTTGATTCAAACTTTTACATTGCTCCACAGAATAAAAACTCTATGAATTCTTGTCACTCCAAAGAACAAAAGTACATCAACACAGCATTCAAATCTTATTAAAATAAATTCTACCTAGGGGTCCACAAGCCCTTTATAAAGTGCTGTCAAAATCCCAACAAGGGTCAAAGAATTTCTCTGTGTAGAGGTAGTGCCCAGGTTGCAAACAGGATTGGTTCTGGAGTCCACTCGCAAATTGATTTGTGGGAACACAATTCAGGACAATGTAAAGCAGCCATTTATAAGTACAGGAAATGTTTGCATGCCCAGTTTTTAAAAGTTAAACTCTTGTAATGACATCATGTTTGTAAGTACAAGCATTTGTAAGTAACAGCACCATCATGTTTACCTGGTCTCCTGATCTAGTACACCAGCAAGAAAATCCCAGACAAATATTGCATCTCCAACACTGATTACACTTAGTTGGTCTGGAGTGAACATAGCTTGTTGAATTGTTTCAGAGTGACCAATGAACGCCTAGCAAAACAAAACAAATACAAACAAGGGTAGAAACTACTCTGACAACGCATCATAAGACAAAACTATCGACAAGAGGAGCTGATCAATTAAAACTAAACTGACAGACTTCCTTCGGTCTTGGACAACATATGCTGTCCATAAAGCCAAGAATGACAAGGTGAACCAAATTTATTTGCGCAGGGTAATAGTCTAACCAGCTAGAAAATAAAGATAAAACTTCCAAAAAATAGACAGCTATCTATACAGGATCATTAGATGTATTCTAATGGATATAAAATGTACATAATTTTGAGTATTCTGTTTATAAGCTGGGTTTAAGACATAAAGTATCAGATGGGAGTATATGTCATTGATATGTAATTATATGCAATTGTTGCTGTGGATCAAAAGTAAAATTTTTCATTTTAACTTGGTTTTTAATTTAGTTTTGGGTTCCCCCTTCCTGTCCTAAGGTAGTGACTCATGATGTGATAGAGTTCCAGACATTGAAAGTGCATTCAGTCAGTCCAAATGACCATACTTCACATGTAGGACAGCCAGTGTATTGAAAGCCTATTCAACAGTATGAAACACTATAATCAAACAATCTTGTCATTTGAGTTTGCATGCATACTTTCCAGGGTGGTTACTGTACAGAAGTTTTAAGAAATAGGAAACCTGGCAACTTTTTGTTTTAAAACTTTCCCAACCTGACTAAATTAAGTCCAGTAATAAGACGAATAATACTGATTTGATATGAGTCAACTCAACATAGACTAGGCAACTTGAGTATCTTAGGAGGTTTAGAACTGTAGCATGTCACTGTCATGGAGAACATTTCAGATACGAATTAATGTTAAAGTGAATTAAAGGAACTTGCTTCAACTTCATTATCTGCCTTTTGAGTGCATTCTAATGTCAGCTGCAAAAACAAAACATGATTACTAAATCATCTGTTAGGCCTGAACATCATAACTTCTTCAGGAAACTCAACTTACCTATGCTCAGTGCTCTCCCTCCCTCTAAAGCCCTCCAATAAGCCTACAATGGTGAGGCATAACAAAACTTCTCCATGGTGTGTGGAAAAGCAGTTGACACAATGCTCATCCAAACAATGAGTTCATAATCTTATTTGCAATAACAGGCACTGAGAATAGGCACAGAGACAGTCTGAGCTCAGTGGTTGCATAAAATCACTGTAGCAACGCTCTTAAATGATAAAATAGCACGATAAACATTCAAAAGCTTTATTCTAAACTACTGTTAGCTTTGGATAACATATAGCATGAGATTTCATAAGGAAAAAGAGGAGAAATTTCATTTTAAAACACAAGATCAATGCTTTCTTTATTCTCCTTCTCTCTCAATGTAAGTCAGTTTGAATGGGAAGAAGTTAAACTAAACTTAGATCTTGCTTGTGCATTAGTACTATGTAATTCTAACCCGTGCAAAAGCATTAACAAGGGAATTGCATACCTGAAAATTAATGTCTTGCTTCATATGATAATCCCAGACTTTAATGACCTTCTCCCCTGCAGTCAGGAGGTACTGAATGTCTTCACTCACAGCTAAAGATGTGGAGACTGTCTTGTGTATATTACAAACCTATTGGAACAATAAAGTCCAATTACTACAAAGGAAAAAGAATACTTATCTGTAAAACTGGAGAGAATAAGCATGTCTACTATACTCATCTCAGAAACTGGTTTAGATAATAATTTGTAATTGTTCAACTAACAGTATTTTCCATCCCAGGTTATTAATCTAGTATTAATATTCATATTGACCAAAGAGGATGATCTGTCTGAAGTAAATCAATTTGATAGAATCTATAATCAACAAATTGCATATATTTTGATCAAACAAATCTATTTCTAATTTTGCAAATTAAAACACAAGATTTTAAATCAAAGTGAATCCAAACTGGCACACAAAGTGCATTTGCAACACCTCAACCTGAATGAAACCAGTTAACTGAAATCAGGAACTGAATCTAGAATACTCCAGTAGCTGAAGGGGAATTGTAAGCAAATCTTTAATAATTCTAAATATAGGAATGTGCTTTTCAAATACTTGGCCTGATCTTGGCCGTAAGTTTAATTGCAGCACTTACTCGTGCAGCGTTACAAATGCAATTCGTGCAAGTACCAGCTAACTATGTTTTACTAAGAAATGCCCTCATCACCAGATATCTACCTCCCGAATTAATTTCCCTGTCTTTGCATTCAGCCATAGAATCTTATTAGAGGAGGTGGTCACAAGCAGCTGGTTAATTGCAGCAGACGAATAGCAGACTTTGAGGGCGGTGTCAAGGGTGGTTGTCTCCAGGTCCAGAATACTGACATCTATAAGCATTATCTGCAAGAGAAAGGCTATAGCTGAAAATAGACTCTTTTTGCTAATACAGATAAAGCTGTATTGTAGTTGTCACACCATGGGAATAAGTGCCATCCATAAATTACTTAATAAGCTACAGCACAGAACAGCACACCTTAAAGTGGAAAAATTTCAGGTTACTAATGAAAACTGAATCATGCACAAAGTTAACTATTTTTAAATCACTGATTTTATCATGTTTCTTTTAATGCACAAAGCATATGACAGCAGAAGCAGCTTTTCTCTTCAGTGGCATGATAGCCCTGTTATATTTATGGAATCAAAATTTAAACGCACGCTAATAGTCTCTGCATACAAAATAAAGGCAAGATGTTAAACCGGTATGGCCTGAGTGATCATAATATAATGGAGGGTCAAGAATACAAAAAGCAGTCTCATGCATAAAAACACCCCTGTGCCCATTCAGAGGGAAAAAAATTCATTAGGGACAAACAGACACTAGTCAAGCTAAAAGGGAGACAGGAGGGGAATACGCCAAGGATGCCTTACTCAGGGATGAGAGCGTCCTGTTATAATTGTGGAAAGGTACCATGACTGGTCCCAGAGGTGTGGAAGCAGGAATCGCACCTCTGATCTGAGGAAGCCACACCCAGACCAAATATCCATGACATCTCAGGAAAGACCAAAGGGTTGACCTTGTATAAACTTGAGCAAAGCCAGACAAGTTTCAGATATTTGATTAATACATGGACCCCCTCGGACAGTCATCTGTGAGATCTGGCCACACTGATTATAGTCACAGTGATCATACGGGAACAACCAAGACTGGGATAGTACTCAAACTTTCGGCGATTTGAGCAGGGCCCCTTGATATCCAAGGTAGGATAATATCAAGGGAAGGCACACAAATTGGACAGGGAGTCCTTGGGGCAGCTTGGTTTTGCAGCAAAAACAAACATTGTCGCAGATTTATGTAATACGTACTGTGTTTATATATAGAGAATTGTCTTTCTTGTAGATTTGTGTAATATGCATTAGTGTGGCTTGGACATGTATCTGTTTGTGCATCCCTGTTGGGTTAATAACTTGGAATTTCTTATGCAACACCATCACAAGGACAGGACTGGATGAAGGAAAAGGACCACCTCCCCATGACAACTGGAACAGCTGTGGTCTTGTCTGCACCACCAATGTCTTGCAAAAACACTATGCAGGGAAATGTCTCATCTTTTCAAAGCCTTGACACCTCACAAGCTGCATAATGTTACAAGTCTTATGGTTATTTAAAATATCAAAATAAAGTAAATGCTTTCCCAACATATAAATAGAAATTCACAAGTTTTGCCAATCTTGTTCCAAAATAACAGCAGAAGCTAGGAATGTTGTAGACAAATTTACTGTCCATTTGGAATCGCAACAAACAACCATTTAAAACACAACAGTTTGCGCCAAAAAAGACATTCATTTACAAAAGACTTAATGTGTTATGACTAGGATAAAATTGCTCTGACAAACAATGGCAGATTACCTCATCTAATGAGTGAGCATCCATCACCGTGACTATATATTCAGATGGGCCCACAAAAGCCAAGTAACGGCTGTCACTGCTCACTGTAAGTGCATCTGGACCATGATAACTGCCTCTTGCCACAACATTACCTGGAAGAACAGTGAACACAGAGTAACTAAATTGTTTCAGACAAAGATTGAAGCATCATTTGGCAAAGACAGCTTTCACTGTCAATTGAGGGGAATAAACCATCTCCCTTTCTCTCTGTCAATACATGAGTGGAATTCTCATTTTAGCCTTTGGAAGCAAAGCATCATCTGAACAGAACACAATGAAAAATCTGGCAGGGAGTATTCAACTCCTGATTTTTCAGCAAATTAACCTATAATAGACAGAAAACATAGTACCTCCATTATGACATTTGATCTTACCATCCTATTTACTCTATGCACTTCAAATTCAACAGTAAACCACAAGATATTAGGGCAGACAATGAAAATCTTGGCCATATAATAACTTTTAAAGGACACCTTAAGAGAAAGATAGAGAGGTGCAGACATTTAGGGAAGGAATTCCAGAGCTTAGAGACTTCGCAGCTATGAGTGCAGTAACTGGGGATGCACTAAGGAACTGGAGAAGCTCAGAGGATTTTAGAGCCGAAAAAGATGACAGAGCTAGGGAGGAGCAAGATTTACAGGGATTTGATAAGAAGGTTGAGAATTTTAAAATCACAAGAGTTGCTGGATTGAGAGCCAATGTAGTTCACTAAGCATTGGCATAGGAGTAGTTTTGGATCAGTTGAAGTTATGGAAGGTAAAAGATGCAATCACAGACAGGATAACATTTGGAATAATCAAACCTAGAAGTAACAAAGAACCAAGGTTTCAGCAGTACTTAAATTGAGACAGGCAATGTTATGGAGATAGAAATAGGCTGTCTTGATGTTGAAGCAGATATGTGGTTACAAGCTAATTTCAAAGAGGATGCCATGGTTACAAGCACTTTGGCTTGGCAACAGAAAGAAACTGAGTTAGTGACTAAGAAACTGAGTTTGTTGTGGAGCTAAATACATAAGTTCCAGTTTATCCAATACTCAAAGGAAATTTCTGCTCATCAAGGATTTGATTCAGGACAAGCACAAGCAGTTTGGTCCATCAGAAACAGTGGAAAAGTTGGCTGAGATGTTCATAAAGTAGAAACTGGGGTCAGAGCATAAACAGAACCTGACACACTATTTTAGGATGACACTACCAATGGACAGCAGAGTTATGAAAAGGGAAGGGCTAAATGATAGCTCAGTGGGTGGGGGGGTGTCTCCAGAGATAACAGTGCACCAAGCCAATAAAACGACAAATGTCCACTTATCTATTCAACTTTGAAAACTCCTGGACACTCCAAAGTGACTGACAGCCAAAATGTGCTTTTGAAGTGTCAGCACCATTGTAAAACAGCTAAGGCTTAGTATTTTGCCAGAAAGAATAGACTTGAAGCAAAATATCTAAATTGTGAGGAGGAGGAGGATCTGGGTATCCTAGTGGATGAATTACAAAAGGTTAATATGCACGGGCAGCAAATAATTAGGGAAGTGAATACAATGTTATCATTTATCGCAAGAGGAACTGGATAGAAAGGAAGAAGATTATGCTTCAGTTTTAAAGGGTGCTAGTGAAACCGCATCTGGATTAATGTGCACAGCACTGGTCATCTGATTTAAGGAAAAATATAAATGCATTGGAAGCACTTCAGAGAGGTTTACCAGACTAATGCTTGCAAAGAGTTAACGTCCTTTGAGGAAAGGTTGGACAGGTTAGGCGCATATCCACTGGAGTTTAGAAAAGCAAGAAGTGATTTGATTGAAACATGTAAGATCTTGAGGGGTACTGACAGTGTAAATGTGGGAAGGATGTTTTCTCTTACAGGAGTATCAAAGACTAGGGGGCTCTCTTTAAAAATCAGGGGTCAAGCATTTAAAACAGATGATGCAAGACTTTTCTCACACTGGGAGACGATGACGACGACTGGAGCAGGAACAGCAATTCAACCCTACAAGCCTGCTCTGCCATTCATTATGGTCATGGCTGATCATCAAGCTTAATACTCTAATCCTGCTCTCCCCTCATATCCCTCGATGCCTTAGTCACAACAGCAACATCTACCTCCTCCTTGAGGACACAATGTTTTGGTCTCAACCAGTTTCTGTGGTAGTGAATTCCACAAACTCACCACAGTGGGTTTACCCATTATCCTTAAACTGACTCTTTGCTCCAGACTCAACACCATCAGGAACATCCTTTCTGCATCTAACCTGTCTAGTCCTGTTAGAATTCAATAGACTCCTATGTGATTCCTCCTCATTCTTTTAACTTCCAGTGAATGCAAGCCTGACCAATTCAATCCTTTCTCATACATCAGTCCTGCCATCCTAGGAATCAATTTGGAAAACATTCGCTGCACTCCCTCTACATCAAGAACAAGACAAGGAGACCAAAACTGCAGACAATATTCCAGGTGCGGCCCCATCAAGGCCCTGTGTAACTGCAGCAAGACATCCTTGTTCCTGTACTCGAATCTTCTCACTACGAAGGCCAATCACAGTTTGCCTTCTTTATTGCCTGCTGCACCTGCACGCTTACTTTCAGAGATTGGTGCACGAGGATACCCAGGTCTCATTGAAAGTTCCCCTCTCCCAATTTAGAGACACTCAAATAATATTTTGCCTTCCTATTTTTCCTACCAAATTGGATAACCTCACATTTATCCACATTATTTGCAGCTGCCATGCATGCTTATTCATTCAGCCTGTCCAAATTTCACTGCACCATCTCTGCATCTTCCTCACAACTTATCCTTCCACCCAGCTTTGTGTCATCTGTAAATTGAGGTGTTATGTTTAATTGCTTTATCCAAATCATTGACATATTGTAGGAATCGTTGAATATTTTTAAGGCAGAGACAGATAGATTCTTGTTAAGGAAGAGGACAAAAGGTCATCAGGGGTACACAGGAATGTGGTTATCAGGTTACAAACAAATCAGCCATGATCTTATTGAATGGCAGGGCAGATGGGGGAAAAGTGGGGGGT
>JAHRHZ010000023.1:6232298-6258846 GCA_024137785.1 Ginglymostoma cirratum
ATGGGGGGGGGGGGGGGGGGAGTGGGAAAGTGGCGGGGTGGAGAGGTGGTGAGAAAACCACTTATTCTTATTCCTAGTTCACATGTTCTTATTTTGCAATGCTTTTGGCCCAAAGTGCCAGAGGAAATCTGTTCCCTTGTTTAATTTGAGAATACAAACTTTGTTCCATTTTCACCCTGTTAATTCCGGCTCGAAATCATGATTCAGTAAACTAAAAATATCATGTTATCATGTATATAATCACTGACTGCAGTCATGGGACAGCAGCCATTTTGGCCTCTGTTAACACAACACTTGGCTACTTGCACTAAACAATCCTTTCATAGAAATTCCTTCAAAACTGTTTACCTCCTTACAAGCATTCCACATTAAGTACCAGTTAACCCTGCAATTAAGACAATGGCCATTGGAATGTGCTGTAATTGGCTGAGTGATTATCAGCTGGATTTAACTCTGTATCTTACCCAAGATCCTGAGAACATGGTGACACTCTTCAGTTGCATTGTACAGGGCCAACGAACCCAAAGACCCAGCACTGTACATATACTCTCCATTGGGGGAAAACACAAGTCCAATCACTTTTCCTCTGTGCTGCCTGGAGACCACACATGAAATATTAGCAAAACCAGGGACAGAAACCTCATTTTTCCTCTCCACAGCAAAGCATGCCTTGGAAAGCTTGGACAAAATAAATTTGAAAATAAAAACATGTTCATAATCAAAAATGAATTGCTACAGAGTTGAGCACTCACCGTTGCTCAGCCAGAAGACTTGAATTCCCCACATTGAAAATTCGCACTACTCCACTGCTAAATCCACAAGCAAAAATTTGCTGTGTAGGGTGAAATGTCACAGCACACGGTGTCTCTTCAGCACTCACAAAGTCGTACAACTATTGTTCAGGAAAGCAATCAATCAGTTACACATGGCAACTGCATTAATATGATCAGTAAGTCAACATATTTCTTTAAGTTTAAGTAAATCATCTCACTCTTATTCAAATGTGAAGATGCACAGCAAGACAATATCACTTACAATAACACAATTCTTTCATTGGAAAAGTTTGAGAATCAAGTTTTCCATTTGGAGTGGGAGAAAATGAGAGCACGAAACAGAGAAAATGGGGTTATAGAAAACATTTTTGCTTTTCTGGATAAAAGAGAAACACTCCTCAAGAGAACTAACCACAGGGCATTGTACAACTGCAATCATATTATTTCTCTAATGAGGTAACTATGAAAGGAAATCTTAAGCAAAATTTAGGCTTATGTTTGTTTTATGTTTCATTATATCCAAAGTTATGAGTAAAAATAACTTCTCTAGGAACAGTTGACATTTTTCCAAGGGAACTCTCCACGTACACACAGAATGCATCAAGTATCTACCTCTAAAGACAAAAATCCTCACTGCCCAATCTGAACATACATACCTGTTGCATAGAGTCTAGGTCCCACACACGGATGCTGCAGTCTTCAGACACAGTAACAAGATGCCTCCTTATCCCATCCACTGAGAAAGCCAGAATTTTGTTTGTGTGTGACCTCATTAATGTGGTATAACCTCTGCTGGGTATATCCAGGTATCCTAGGTTACCTGCAGTGGTTGCTGCAAGCACTTTCAGTCCATTAGGGTCAATACTTACAAAGCTAACACCACCTTCGTGTTCTGTAAATAGATGTAGAGATTAAGCAATTCTGTACGATCAGCCATTAATTTATGCCATATTAAAATTTTAAAACTTACTTTGTGAAACAAACATGTTTTAAGCAAGGGCTAAAAGACATTTTACCAATGTCAAGAGCAAAAGATATCATAAACCAATTTTCACATCTGCTTCCTTTTCAGTCAGAATGGTGTCTGACATGAACAAAAGCATTGCCAGGTTACTGAAAAAAAAAAGCCTCCAGTCCAGTGCATTAAGGAAACACAAAATCTACTGCCATGAGTAAGTACAAATTATTTCTCAAGTAAAGAGAACTGTATTGCAGGATGGCAGACTCAAGGTTTAGAGACCTCCAAATGTGTACAGGGGTCTTACCAAGCTTAGTCAGCCAGTTTACTGGTTGAAAGCACTGGATTAACCACTGATTGCCCATCTGGAAACAAACTATTATTTTAGGACATTGCGTTATGCCTCACTAGGGTAGCACATTGTAAATCAAGTCCGAATATTCCTAGAATTATCACAGAAGTTGAAGATTTTACAAAATACATAATATTTTAGACCTAGGTTGACAGAAAGCACAGACCAGGTTTCTGTACTTAACAAGAATTAGCATTTATTACAAATAAATAGATTCTATCTATAGATAATTATAAACTGTCAGCATATAATTATACTGGTTAAAACTATTAACTTACCAACTCCCCCTTTACATACACATACAGACAGATATTGAAAGCATGGGTGCTATGGATGGAAGAAATAACTGGAAAGGTAGTTCAGCGGTCTCTGTCTACAGCATTTGCTGAGATGATCTTTTTGCTGATCAGGACATGACTTCTCCATCTTCCTTCACCAGGTACTTTGACAAATCAATGTGCATTTATGATAACCTACAGTGAACTACAACAGCAATCTACTAGGGATTGATGTCAAGTAAGGAAGGGCAGTTGTCCAGTAAGTCACCTGCTTCCAGAAAGACTGTGGAGAAATCCAAGGGCCAAAGTCGCAAGTAACCATCATCAGATCCTGTGGCGCAGAATGCAGCAGAAACACTGATACTATTGATGGCAATACCAGCACCTGGAATTTAGAAGATTATTTAGCATACTAATCCTATTAGTCTGAATGATTATCACATAAACACTTAACTTCCAATCTACAGACATTCTTAAAATGTACATGTGCTTTCTCCTGACTTCACTGGAACCATTCAAGCTAGTGTCTGAATGTTGTTTGAATGCATAGTTAGGCAGCAAAGGAAGAACGTGCCATAAGTTTGATAGTTTTCTTTGTGCAACTTGAAAGCTCAGTCCATCAGGCCATAATGGGGAAAGAAAGGCGTCTGGACAATGTGGACCACCAACTATGTATAGAATGGAATACCATAAACAATCAATCACAGCCAAAAGAAGAATTCATAAATTAATACTCAGTCCAACTGAAATATTTCTGAAAGGTAGATTGTTATTACAATGGACAACAGACGCAGAACAGATCTTAGACAAATTGAAACCTCATTATATTTTATACTTTGACATGTAACCTGTGATAAATATTTCTAATCCATTTTGCAGACTATCAGATTCTAAACTTTGATATTTTATTTTCAATTAGACTTCACATCTGAGATAAATGAATAACTATCTTGTATACATTAATGCAACAATGTCTCATTCCATTTATTTCAAAGCTGCAAAGCACCACCTGCTGGATTTCAAGATACACTGTAATAATTAAACCTATTTCCAATTATGTCTAGGCTGAAAACACACAAAAATAAGCACAAATGAAGGATACCATTGAGCCTATGAGATTCATATTATGATACAAATCTGTGACTAGCCCCAAAACAATCTAAAGCACTGTCAGCTATTCCAAAGATTTTGTATCCACAGCCCTATCCAGTACCGTGCAGTGTGTGCAGGACTTCCTGAAATCAACATTTTCCCAGGGCAGAGTGGAAAGTGCATAGCACTAAGTTTCTCAGTGGCATTATCTGTAGAAATGATAGCTCGTGTATGCACGTCAGAAGCCTACCTGACCCATTTATTCCTACATTGCCCTTTCCGACATAAAGAAGTATTTTTAAATGATGCTTCAGATTCACTACTTCTACCTTTGAGTTTTCTTCAATTTTACCTCCTTTTGAACTGCAAAACTTAAGTGTTTCTTAGCCTATTATAGTTAATAGTAGGACTCACTATCTCGTCTCAGTTAGACTGGGGGAGAAATCAACCTCTCTCCTCTTACTCCATCATGACCCCTCAAAACACTACAGCTCTTCAGGGAAAATAACTTTGTGTTATACATTGTGGAAGCGGCAAATAATTTTTGTGTTACATGTAGCCATGGAACCATAGAACCATAATGACCTATTTTTCTAAAAATTTCACTGCAATAATTGAAATTTATTACACAATGTGTCATTTAGTTTTACGCAACGCAAGTTATTATGCTTGCACAGAAATGCGGTCTCTTACCTGAATTAAATGTCACTGTTTCTTGTTGGTGTAATTGCTTATGTTGTGAGGGAAACAAGCGACGAGCATTCTTAATTACAACATTTTTATAATCGATTTCAATGATGTGCCCACTTTTGCTGCATGCAAAGCTGCAATTGAGCAAAATAATAGAAATAAATGCACAGTTTATATTCAGATTGTCAATATTGATGACATTTCTTGTGTCCAAACTTGATTAATAGCGAAAGGTTAAGGGCAGGGGCAGGAGCAGGATCAGAGATTGTGAAGAACATCTTCATAAGTCACAAGTGTCGGCCTTGATTCAAGAATATGAATCCTATTAAATCCCTTGCAGCCCTCAGGATCATACCTTTGAAAAAATAAATTGTTTCTATTACTACTTTATTCTTTTAGTTTCCTTTCCATGAAAAATTACAATTATTCCACAATCCAATGATGGGCCAACAGGTTTACCTTGTAGCTGAATCGTGAGAACAGGAAACTCTTGTATCACCACTGGTTTGCATTGAATTAGCTAATTTACACTAGGGTATGGTCCCTCAGTTGATAAGAAAACTGCCCAGGCTTCATAAGATAATGTTTCACGTTGCTGCCATCACCACCAAAAATACTTCAAACTGTGGATAAACAAATTACGTACGGAGGCAAAATTCTGTTAGGGTGGATTTTCAACCTTCATCTCCTGGTTGGCAAGATCAGCTACCTGTACCCAATTTATTTGGAAATTAAGGGACTAAAGATTAAAAGAAGTTTTAAGAAAGGGAGGTGTATGGATCCAGCACAATCCCAAAGATGACAAATATCTAACCCTTACTCCTGCACAAAAACTTCAATCTACCCCGGTTACGGAGGAAAATTTAAAAATCTTAATTTCATTTCCTAATTACTGTGATCCTCAGAATGTAGTCAGCCTTATAGTTATGGTTTCTATCCTTATCCCCTCTAAGTTATTCAGTTCAACCATGTCACCTCCTGACACGATCATCTGAATTTTTTTTTTGCTTGAACACTGAATTTGTCAAATAAGAAAATTGTCTGAAATTCTGATCGTTTGGAGTGAACATTAAGGCCAATAAAAATTCAATGTGATACAGACAATTAACAAGAAAGACATTCCAAACTGTTTCTTGCTACTTTTAATTGACAGCTAACAAAATGCATCGGGCATATTCAGTCCCAGTTAAATTAAGTGGGTTTTAAAACAAAGAATATAAAATATGGAACATACATTAACAGGTTTGATCAAATTAGATCAAATCACTATTTATATGACATGGATCTTGAAAAACTTTTTTTTGGTTTTGTTTACTTTTGGCCTTACAGCATTCGGTCAGCAGGATCTTTGTCAGCCAGATGCCCCTCTTCAAAAGCAACATCTGTAAATTCCAAACAATGATATTCACCCAGGTTTACTGGGCAAGATCGCAATGCTCCACTTCGAACTCGCCAGAGGCGGATGTTATCTCTTCCACATGACACCATCCTGTTGGACAAACAATGAGCCCATCACTGTACAGTCACAGTTTCACAATGGTTGCATTTATGCTCGGAAAACAAGAATCTGAATGGAGTAGAAGAGTAAAAGGATCTAGGAATACAGGTGAACAAGTTAACAATAGCAAAGCAATAAAAATTGCTCTCAAAGAATTGAAACTTATTTCTGGGGGTATAAAATTCAAATTCAAAAATAGTGAAGCTACATTAAATAAGCGTGAGCCTACCGAGACTGCACTGAGCAAAGTTTTTTTTAAAGTACTGAAAGTGCAAAGAAGATTTGCAAGGATGGTAGTAGATTTGAAAGATTATAATTGTCAGGGTAGAAAATCAGATTATGGCCTTTTCTTTAGGGAAAAAAAAGACTTAGAGGTGAGCCAAAAGAGCTTTAAAATTATAACTGGTTTACAGCATGGTAGTGGATTGAATGTTTCCACGTGCAATAGAATCAAAAGTTATTAATAAATCCAATAAGGGAATAAGGAAAATCTATTCTCAGTTGTTAGACTGTGGAACTCAATGTTACAGGAAGTGGTTAAGATAAAAAGCTTTGATTCTTTCAAAAACAAACTGAATACACTGCAGGAAGTAGAACGATTGAAAGATTGAGATGAGACGAAGAGGAATAAGATTTGTAGACATCAATTAGGCCGAATGTCTATGTGCTAGATCTTCCTTGTAAGTATTTCACCCAAGTTTATGATACCCTTTTGTATTCACCTGCAGTTTCAATGCAAATCGGAAAAAATAACTTATCATCAGTTACTATGGAAGAGCAGATTGTTATTTCACAAGTAATACATCATTTGAGAGAGAAAAGTCAATATAAAAATATTCAATGTCCCACCTGGTGTCATCAAAAGCAGCTATTTTCATGACCTGAATGTCGACTTCAGTGTGAGCTTTTGCCAACACTACTACTTCGCCATCCCGACTGACTTTTGCTGTGTCCCAAACTACAACCATCTGCAGTGAAAGATTATGTTTTCCTGTAACTTTAAAGACAACTTCAATTGCATATCCTTATTGTATTATCCTACATGAAAACTGACTACAATTGTCTACACTTGTAGACCTTTAATTCTACTCTTCCATTATATCATGGTTTCTTATAGTGTCTCATCCAGTCACTTTGTACTGTGTTTCCCTGTCTTAGTGGTAGCTTCTACCTGAAGACACCAGTCAATCTCATGCTGTAGATTTGAATCTCATGCTGCCACCACTATTATATTTTGGATCCTTGTTAGATTCCATAGCCCAGATTATTTTGATTCTCATATTTCAGATCTCTCTTGTAGATATGTCTGAATTTCCAAAATCTTCGACCACCTATCCAAACCTTAAAAGTTAAGAAATGGTTTGATGACATGCCTGAGAAGTGAACAGCAATTAGAAAAAAAGTATTTTCTACTTGCTTCTAAGCTACCATGAATGCCTACGGGAAACTTCAATTTATCTTTGAAAATCGTTATATGAAGCATCACAGTAGAGTTTGGAATAGAAGTTACAAAGAGGCAGTGGCACAGTGGTAATGTTACTGCACTAGGAAGCTAGATGCTCAAATGTCACATTTTTTTCTGTCAATGCCTTTCTTATTCTTTCACAGGATGCAAGCATTGCACTTTTGTCAGTGCAGTAGGACTGTGGATTTCCAGGGCCTACATAGCAGCATCAGCAAAATTACTCAGAACTGTTGCAATGCAGAATGTAGCAGGACTTTGTCTTTCAGTATTTACAGTTAATAACATAGTTAGATATCTAATTATAGTTAGATAATGATAACACGCAACTTACATTAACCTCAATTTTCTGTCTGATCCTAGTCTTTGTTTGAAATTCATGAAGTTTTTTTCTCAACAAGCTTATAAACAACTACTCAAGAATAATAGAGATAACAAGCATGGGGCTGGATGAACACAGCAGGTCAAGCAGCATCATAGGAGCAGGAAAACTTGACGTTTCGGGCCTAAACCCTTCATCAGAAATGGGGGAGGGGAAGAGGGTTCTGAAATAAATAGGGAGAGAGGGGGAGGCAGATAGAGGATGGATAGAGGAGAGGATAGGTGGAGAGGAGGCAGACAAGTCGAAAAGGCGGGGGTGGAGCCAGTAAAGGTGAGTGTAGGTAGGGGGGTAGGGAGGAGATAGGTCAGTCCAGGGAGGACAGGCAGGTCAAGGGGGCGGGATGATGTTAATAGATAGGAGATGGGGGTGTGGCTTGATCATTCATCAGAACTGGCAAAATTTAGAGATGTTCACAGGCTTTAAGCAGGTAGAGAGGCAAGAAAACTGGTAGGTAGAATCAAAAGCCGGAGTGATTAGCTGACAAAAGAGATGACAGTAGAAAGCAAAAAAAAAAAAAATGGGCTAGATAAAGAACAAAAGATGGGACTAGAGAAGATATAAATGAACAAAGAAAAACCATTACCAACATTTGCTGTCCAAAAGAAATAGGGGTGGTGATTATGCTCTCAAACTGATTGAATCTAGAAGGGTGTAAACTGTGTAAATCAAAAGATGAGGTGCTGTTCCTTGAGCTTCATTGGAACCGTGCAGTAAGCTAAGACCAGAAGGGTCATAGTAGAAACGGGGTGGAGATTTAAATGACAGGCTACTGGAAGTTTAGGATGATATTTGCAGACTGAATTGAAGCATTCCACAAAGCAATTAGTTCACCTGTGCTTGGTCTCTCCAAGGTAGAGGAGATTATATATACTGAATTGCAAGTAGTTGTGATTACTGTTTCATCTGGAAGAAATGTTGCCAGCTCACCTTTCAAACCTGAAACATAAATTATTCCTCTCCTCACAGATCTTCTCTAAATCAAAGTGTTTCCAGCATTTTTTGCTTTTATGTCAGACTTCAAATTTATCGGCTAAGTATCTGAGAAAGGTTACTGGTCTTGTAAGGGCAGAAGACTGGAGTGTTAACCAAGTCATGAGTTAATAATTTTACTCGTCTGATTTGACATCAATTAGTTTCATCTAGAAGTAGCAGCAGTGAGTACCATCTGCAGGATACAGTGCAAAAATACACCAAGGCTCCTTAGATAGCGCATTCTAAAACAGTGACCACCATCATCCAGAAGGCCAAAGGTAGCAGGTCCTGAAAGTCTGTTGCTAACAGCATTATTGGTGTAGCTACACCAAATGGACTGCAGCAGTTCAAGAGGGCAGCTCACCACCACATGCTCAGGGCAACTAGGGATGGGCAGCAAATGATGCCCACACCCCACAAATTAATAAAACAGAGTACTTACTGATTTACCACGACTATCCTTTCCCACACCACAGAGAACTCTTCCACTGAATGAAAAACTGAAGGAAAATGAAAAACATTTTAAAAACTTTCTGTTATTTGGACAAATCTGAACTAGCCTGGGGTACTATTTTGAATTGCATTAACAAATCAAGACTTATTGGGAACCACTACTTGAGCAATTCTCAGACCAGGTGAGCATTCTAACTGTAAGCTCCTATGAGCAATTCAAATACATGAGTATAAATGGGGAGATGATGCCTTGTGGTATTATTGCTAAACTATTAACCCAGCCATCGGGATAATATTCGGAGGACCCTGATTCAAAATGTGGAATTTGAATTCAATCAAAATCTAGAATTAAGAGTCTACTGATGACCATGAAACCACCGTTAATTTTCAGAAAAACCCACCTGATTCACTCATGCCCTTTCCAAAGGAAATGGTTACCCTTACCTGGTCTGGACTCCAGACCCACAGGAAAGTAGGTGACTCTTAACTGCCCTCTGGGCAATAAACGATCAGGTACACCAACATTCTGTGAATGAATTTTAAAAACTGCTACGAGAGACACCAAAGCCCTAGCAGCTGTACCCTTTATTTTTGAAGGCATTTAATTGATTTAGTTTTGGAACACTATTAATGCTGCAACTCTTAGAACACTACAAAAATTCAACAGAACCATTACAACAGGTCTGAATGGCCTATGGAGCAATATTTTCTACGCAGATCATCAAGATACTGCAAGAAAACTGATAAAGATCATATTTACAAGGAAATTAAACATCTGAATAAGAAGAGTATCAAAAAGGGGAATGGGTTTTGAGTAGGTAACCTCATTTTGCAGTTGGCAGCAGCACATTTTTTTTTAACAACACATCATCACAAGTGCCAAAATTCCTATTATGTTATCAACAAGACAATTGAAGGTACTGTTGACTCTAACTTATTCCTCATTTTATATGCAGCCAATTCAAAATTAATTCAAGGGAAACACAAATATTTTGTCAGAATACACCCAGCATAACATCATGAATGAAAATAATATAATGTAATGAATTCATGATTAAAAATAGATAGGAGGGATAGGTTAAAAAAATACAAATACTTTCCTTCATAAGATTTAGAATTGTGTCTTAATTCAGCATGTTAAGTATCACTTTACTAACTGTATTGGCTGTGATTACTGAAACTGGAAAGAAGTCAGCAAACTCAATAAATTTAGTACAAGAGATATTGGTACAAGACATTTAAGCAGCACTTAAATTTAATACACAATATATTTGGATTTACTGACTACAAGCTATTCCAGAAATAATTTAAGAATTATTTAATTTTTTGTTTCAATTCACTTACAACCAACAAAGGAAGGAGGGACACACATCTATAGCTCAGTCTTACCTAAGGGATAATACTGAATGTACATGGGTCTTGAACATTGCCAGGCAGTTCCCTTTGTTAAAGTTCCAAACTCTGACCAGACTCACATTCCCAGTCTGTGCTGATGCAAGAAGTGTTGACGTGCCATTAAAAGACAAAGCAGAAACCTGATAGAAAGCAGACAAAAGAGAAATGGAGGGTGTTGACTGGAAAGGTGTAATTTATTCTACATGGCACCTTGGTAGGGTTCCACAACATCTGCTGTAATTTAGTAGGACCTAATGCTATGGCCACAATGAAGCCATAAAAGGGAGTACCAGAGGGATAGGGACAGGAACAACTCAAAATCAAGTCCAGCTGCTTTCAAGAAACAGTCACTGATTGATCAAGAGTTGCAGAAGCTTGGCAGCATTTCCTTGGACAAAGAATAGATCTACATAATACACACCAAAATCTTTCTGAAAATAGAACTAGCGAGATTATAAAACAGCAAGTCCATTGATCATACCTTATCTGTATGTCCAATGAAAAATCTCTGCTGCCCTGTATCTATTTCCATTACCACTACTATGGCATGACAGGGGTAGGCCACAGCTGATCCAGACTTATTCCATGCTGCCTAAAGTCAAAACAAACATCATGAAGCATATTTTACAGTTGCTATTAAAGGTTTAATCGTCATCTTTGTGTTACTTAGGTCTAGTTAGATAAAATACTTATTTTAAAACTTCCAAAAATTTAGAAATTAACCTTTCAATAAACCTTCAACAAAAATTTTTCATAAAAATGATTAATGAAATACAGATATACACCGTAATGTGTCATGAAGTTCAGAATCAAGGATATTAGTCAAGTCACAGTCAGAAAACAAGAAGCAAACCCAAGCTCTTCATAGAACAGTATAGCATAAGAATAGGCTCTTTGGCCCACCATGCTCGTACCGTAACATGCTACTTTTCTAAATTAAAATCCTTTTACCTCAAGGGAGTCCATATCCCTCTATTCCACATCTATTCATGCATCTGTCAAGATGCATCTTAAATTGCTATTGTATTTGCTTCTACCATCTCCTCCGCTAGCGCATTCCAGACACTTACCATTTTCTGTATTAAAAGAAACTTGCCTCTCATATTACCTTTAAACTTTCCCCCCCCCACTTTTACCTCGAACCTATGCCTCCTCATAACTGATGTTTCTACCCTGAGAAAAAGACTCTTGACTATCCATTTATCTATGCCTCTCAATTTTGTAAACCTCTATCAGGTCGCCCCTCAACCTCCAATGATTAAATGAAAACAAACCAAATGTGTCCAATCTCTCCTCATAGCTAATACCTTCCAAACCAGGCATCATCCTGGTACACCTTTCTTGCATCCTCTCCAAAGCCTCCGCATAATTCCGGTAGTGCAGTGACCAGAACCGTACGCAATATTCCAAATGTGACCTAACTAAAGTTCTATACAGCTGCAACCTGATTTGCTAATTTCTGTATTCTATGCCCCAACCGATGAAGGCAAGGCATGCCATGTGCCTTCTTGACCACCTTATCCACTCTTGTTGCCACTTTCAGGGAACTGTGCACTTGTACTCCTAGATCCCTCTGTATGTTAATGCTCCTAAGGGCTGTCATTTACTGTACACTTCCCTCCTGCATTAGACCTTCCAAAGTGCATTACCTTACATTTGTCCAGTTTAAATTCAATCTGCCATTTCATATCTGTATCCTTTTATATCCTCTGACAATCCTCCTCACTATCTGCAGTTCTCCCAAAGTTTGTGGGCAACACAAAGATACTAACCAGGCCATCTGTATTCTCCTCCAAGTCATTATGTATACTATAAACAGAGGTCCCAGCATGATTCCTGTGGAACAACACTGGTCACAGATCTCCAGTAAGAAAAGCACCCTTCCATCACTACTCTCTGTCTTCTATGACCAAATTCATTCTGTATCCATCTTACCAGCTCACTACAGATCCCCTGAGACTTCACTTGCTGAACCAGCATGGCATGACGGACCTTGACAGAGGCCTTATTAAAGTCCATGTACAGAACATCCATCATCCTGCCCTCATCAATCATCTTTGTCGCTTCCTCAGGAAACACAAACTCCCCAACACAAAGCCAGCAATGTTGCCTTTCATGAATAAGTCCATATTTTTCCAAATGTAGATAAATCCTACCTCTAAGAATCTTCTCCAATAATTTTACTACCACCGACACAAAGCTCAATGGCCTTTAGTTTCCCAGGTTACCCAGTTGCCTTTTTTAAACAAAGGAATAACATTGGCTATCCAGTCCTCTGGGACCTCGCCAGTGACTAAAGAGGATACAAAGATTTCATACAAGATCCCAGCAATTTCCTCCCTTGCCTCCCTCAGTAACTGGGGATAAATCCCATCAGGTCTACTTTAATGCTTTTCAAACCACCCAAAACCACCACCTTTCTTATATCAGCATGCCCCACAATATAAAGATACCCTTCTCTAGACTCACCATCCACCATGTCCTTCTCCTTTGTGAATCCCAATGCAAAATATTCGTTAAGGACCTCCCTCACATCCTCTGGCTCCATGCATAAATTTCCTCCTTTGTCCTTGAGTGGAACTACCTTTTCCCTATCTACCCTCTTGCTCCCTATATGTCTAAAAAGTCCTGGGATTTTCCTTAATCCTGTTTGCCAAGATCACTTCATGTCCCTTTCAGACGTCCTATATGCTTGTTTAAGTACTCTTCTGCTTTCTTTATAATCCTTGACGACTCTGTCTGTCTTCAGTTTCCCAAGTCTTATGTTTGCTTCATTTCCTTCTCTGACTAAGCTCACAATTTCTTGTCATCCAAGCTTCCAGAATCTTGCCATCCTTATCCTTCGCTTTCACAGGAACATCACAGGCTAATCAATTAGCCTTTAAAAGAGTACCACATGACAGATGTGGATTTACCCTCAACCACCCTCAATCTACGTCCACCAGCTCCTGGTTAATTTGCTGCAGTTACTCTTCCCATAATTTGGCACTTTCACTCCAGGATTACTCCTATCCTCATCTATAAATTACTTAAAATTTACAGAGTTATGGTCCCTGTTCCCAAAATCTCCCCCAATGCTTCCTCACAGGCCAGAAGCTGCAAGGTGTAATTTGTAGGAAGGCAAATGCAATGTAACAATTCATTCCAAGTGAGCTACAATACAAGAGCAGGTACGTACTGCGGAGGCTGTATAAGGCTCTGGTGAGACCACATTTGGAAGACAGCAAACAGTTTTGGGACCTGTATCCAAGGAAGGGTGTGCTGACACTGGAGATGGTCCATAGCTGGTTTACAAGAATGATCCTGGGGATGAAGAGTGTGTCATGAGGTGCAATTGAGGACCCTGGGTCTGTACTCAGAGTTCTAAAGGACTAGAGAGGAATCTCATTAAAACTTAGAGTATACTGAGAGGTCTGGATACAGTGGACATCAAGAAGATGTTTCCACTAGTAGGAGAGACTAGGACCTGACGGCAGAGCCCCAGAGTGAAGGGACAACCCTTTAGCATTGAGACGAGGAGGAATTTCTTCAGCCAGATTCTAGTGAATCTATGGATCTCATTTTTGCAGAGGCTGTGGAGGCCAAGTCATTGAGTGTATTTAAAACAAAGATAGGTTCTTGATCAGTAAAAGTATCAAAGACTACGGGGAGAAAGCAGGAGAATGGGATTGAAAAACATATCAGCCACGACCAAATGGCAGAACTGACTCGATGGGCCATATGGCCTAATTTTGCTCCTATGTCTTACGGTCTTGTCTGTAACAAAAGGCAGTTAGCAGCTTCTCCAGATGATTTGCCTTTACTTAATGTAGGTAAAAATGAGACCAAGGCAAAAGTAAAGACATGGAGAAGAAGTGAAAAAACAAAACAAAAAGCTATTTCACAACACCGCATGACAGCTTTAGGTTTAAAACACACTTACACATTTCATAGTGCACCCTCCAAAGCCAATAATCCTCTTTAATTTCAGTATTGGGTCTGGCTGCAGCCCCTACAAAGAACAGTTGTAAAGAGAATGGATAAATTTACAACGAAGCTTAAACTTTAAAAAATGTGAAGTAACTTCCATCTCCTGAGTTGCTCAGAGCAAATATAATTTGTAACAAACAATTCAAAGAAAAGCCACATATCAATTACACAGGGATTCTACGGAAATTGTTCACAAAGGTAAAAAATATTGGATGTGAGAGGTTCCAAACATAACTGTAATGGACATAACACGCAAAAAGGAAGGAGCTCAGGTTCTGAAAGACATCCATGAATTGACAGGCAAGGAAAAGTGATGTACTTTTGGCGCATAGAGAACTGCGAGGTCTATTTTGTTGGCTAAAGAAAACATTCAGGTCAAGTGACCTACCTTAGGGTCTTTAAACTTCTGACAAATAAACCTGGTAGGTGTAGGAACCTTAGTGCATACAACCTGAAAAACAAAGCCATTATGACCTTTTACATTATGCAACACATAACTGGAACTGAAGATCTTGTATTCTTAACAAGGAAGCATAGTCATGTTTTAACACAATATAGTGCTTTGGTGCACTAAATATTTAGAATTTAAATGGTGAAGTGGAGCAAAAACACTGTGGGACAGAATAAAATTGACTCTCATTGGAACCTTTTTGAGGAGAATGACAATTTCATTCTAAGAAGTAGCAGCCCCCCGCATTTCAAAAGAAGAGAAACAATGTTATTTGCAGCAAATGGCTCTACAGCAGTAAATGATACTGCTTGCAAAATACACATAAAACATCCAGCATTTAAAAACTATCCATGACGCAGCAGCAGCTAAACTTCTAATCACAGCTAGAATGCTGTAGGACAGTGTCGGGCTGAATCTAAGGTCTTTCCATGGAGGGGAAGAAATTAGGGGAGTTAAGTAAAAGGGAAAACTCTCCTTCACAATTCCGTGCAACCAGCATCAAAAAGTATTACTGGCAAAGAAGGCACTGCCCTTTCTCTATTCCCCAATCCTAAGAAGATGGATAGCAAAGAATAATACATGTAATACTTGTGTTAGGTCTGTTTGGTTTGATGTGACAAAAAGTTTCCAAAATTATGCTCTGGAATTAGAATTAGAATGCAAATTTAAGTTGCAAATTGCAACAGTAAGAACACAGTTTTATGGCTCACCTCCTCTGTATCACTGCTGCACTTTTCAACCGAAACCCTACCACTTTGACCCGCAAAGACATGAATTCCACCATCATCCACTGGAATTAATTTTGCACTTTCATCACTTATAGCTGTGGCTTCATCCCCACTTTCTCTGATCTCTTTGTCACAATGGGGTAATACAGTTGTATCCAAGTGTACTTTTGGAATGTTTGTAATGATCTGAGAGGATCGCCAACGTCTACAAGGAACCTGGAAGGGGGAAGCAATTCTTGAAGCATACAGCAAGAAATTAAAGGGCATAATTATTTAGTTTTTGAAGAGTTTCTCAAAATTTAAGAAAATTATACGTTTTCTCTTTAGAATACAATTGAATTCAAACATTTGAAAATAGCATGCTCCCACAGAATTTGTAGTTTACCAACGGTTAATAAACGTCCAGCATAGGTGATGAACTGAAACTACTTCTAACAACTAAAATTCTTTAAAAAATTACAAAAGGCTAGAATGGGGTTTCAGATAAAGAGTACTAAATTACAAGTAGAGCACACATAAACCAGGCTTGAACTCAATGCAATACAGAAAGTTAAGGGGATGATCTGATTAAGGTTTCTAAGACTTTATAAGGAATTAGCAGGGTAGTTTGACAGCACCTTTCAATTTACGAGTGGAGGAGTCTAAAACAGGAGCATAATTTCAAAATCAGACATTGGTCTCCAAAGATAGAAGACAGGAAATACATTTTCACATAAAAGGTGGCAGAAAGGTGGAAAGCTCTCCCACAAAAAAACATATTCTATCTTAAATATTAAATGTAAATCTGAGATGGATAGATTTTTGCTGTTCAATGTTGAGAGATATAGGAGCTAATGTGAGTGGATGAGGTTTGGAGAAAGATCAGACTTCAGGAGTTGAATGACCTTTTTCGCTCGTACATTTCTAAAACCTGCCACTAAGAGATTTTTCCCAAGCACTACATACAATCAGTAAATGCTTGGAGATTTAATTCATTTTGTTTAAAGCATTCCAGCTAACATTTATGCAAATTCTTCTCTGTTCTGCATTACCATTGTCATGCCTTTCTTTAAACAAAATGCTGTATATGGATTTGTAATTAGCCTCAATTTGTTTTACTCAAGTGTACAATTTTCTAATGGGTACCTTATAACTGGAACAAGAAATCACACAGTTGTGCTCTAAAGATGTGCAAAAATTGAAGACATGCATCCTCAAGCAGGATACCAATGAAATTTCAAAACACCAACTACCCACATACAATGGTTCACTTTTATATTCAGATTATAAATTGAACCTGCCCTCAGCTTTTGGGAGGATTTTTTGAGACTTCAAAAGGTCAACATATACGCCAACACCTATACTATATGCAAATATTCAATAGTAATTCTGTATCTCATTTGGTAAATATTTATTTTCATGCCACTTAATGGAGTATTCCTAGTTGTATCAGAGATTTGCTGCTCAGCAGTAAATTCACCAATTTTGCATGCATGTGACTCATCCATTTTTAGCAATTACCAAGTCACCACTTCATGAGAGAGATATGGACTACCAGAGATTGTTCAAATTTTTTTTTTAAAAGTACACAGAGTCAGTATCCCTGTTCAGCTGGGTGTCAAGAGATATTGCAGCACTTCTTGAAGAACAGTAAGTTTCCTCAGCCCTAGTTATCATTCATCCAATAACCATAAACAACCAAAAGCAAATGCATTTCAATTACTGATAGATAAATTGGATATTAGGTGGTTGGCATGTCTGGCAGCAGCCGTTAGCAGCTGTGGCTTAGCAGCAGCGGCTTAGCAGCAGCACTGTAGTCGAAGTCATAAGGTTTTGGGTTCAAGTCTCATTCCAAAACTTGAGCGCTTCATTCTGCTGCTAGCCCAGTAAAAAGAGTGCTTTGTTGTCAGGGATGACATCATTTGAGTAAAATGTCAGATTAAAGTTCAGTTTGATCTTTGAGAAAGACATAAAAGATTGTATGGCACCTTTCAAAAACAAAGCTTCCCCCACGCCTCTCCTAGTTTGACTTGCAGATATTTCCCTCAATATCACTTATATCATCACTGATTGACCTTGCTCTGCTAACAATGTCCGTCGCTTGGCTCCACAGGCAACAACCACTTAATTTTAAAAGGTCACCCTTGAGTCGAGTCCTTACATGTTGAAATGTATTGTTAATTGTGTTGTTTCTTTCGTACATAAGAACAAAACCAATTAAAATCAGCAGGCATTGAGAAGAAAATAAAGCACCCATAAATTTAAGTACTTAAACTTGGAGTAAGGAGAGTGCCAACTTTTCTCAGGTACTCACGGTCTTTGGACTGGTAATTTGTTGGATGAGAGAAACTCTGTCTTGTACTGCCTTACTGACACTCACTGTGGGTGGATTTGCTCTAACCGGAGTGCAATGTGTTGGATGACCTAGATACGGCAAGAATAAAAAGAAAATATATTACTGTTACTTCAAAGTTGTAGCGAAGATCTGTAGCTCAGATTGTGGGTGAGGTTGTTGACTTGCTCCCCGAGCTGGCTTGTTCTCGTTCAGACGTTTCATCACCATGCTAGGTGACATCATCAGTGGAGCCTCCAATGAAGCGATGTTATCTAGTCTGTTTGGAATTTATACTGTTTGGTCCATTGTGGTGAGTCGTGTCGCTTCCGGTTTTGATGGGTTTGTATATGGGGTCCAATTCTATGTGCTTGTTGATTGCATTATGGGTGGAGAACCATGCCTCTAGGAATTCCTGGGCATGTCTATGTTTGGCTTGGGCTACTATGGCCTTCATTGTCTGAGTGTACCGATATTAAGGAGAGTTTGTCGTGCCGTTTTGCTGCTAGTTGATGTTCATGTATTCTGATGGCTAGTTTCCTTCCTGTCTGTCCGATGTAATGTTTGTGGCAGTCATTGCATGGTATTTTGTAAACCACGTTTGTTCTGCATGTTATGGGAATGGGGTCTTTAATACTTGTAAGTGTTTGTCGTAGAGTGGCTGTGGGATTGTGGGCCACCATGATTCCTAGTGGTCTTAGGAGTCTCGTGTTGACTCAGTTGAACTGGAACAAGATAACCACAGTAGCCCAAGCAAAACATTGACACGCACAGGAATTCCTAGAGGCATGGTTTTCCACCCATAACGCAATCAACAAGCACATAGAATTGGACCCTATATACAAACCCATACAGATCAAAACCGGAAATGACACGACTCACCATAATGGACCAAACAGTATATATTCCAAGCAGAGTAGAACAACATCGCTTCATTGGAGGCTCCACTGGTGATGTCACCTAGCATGGTGACAAAACGTCTGAAAGAGAGCAAGCCTGCTTGGCGACCAAGTCAACAACCTCATTATTGTTACTTCTTGTGGAACAAATTATGAAATATTTTAGACTAGGCTAAAGACAGCAAAGGATTGGTTCTATGTGCAGAGTTGGATTCGTGTACACAAGCGTACCTTTGAGACTGAGGGATCAGAGGCATCGGAATAAAGTGTTAAGTTTATTAATGCCTACAATTAAACTTAAACCAATTAAATTAAACTGAACTACAATAAACAATTAAAGAGTTACATTTCAAAAGCTCAATCACAGACAGCATTCATAAATTCCTTGACAACCTCCTGCAGGATTTGGCCTTCGTACCACCAAGTTGCACACATGTTGAGATGTCAATGAAGCATTTTTGAAATCACAATGAGAATGAAAAAAATACAAGTCGTCACATTATCGCCAGGGATCACTCTTTAATGAGTATGATTGCCCACCTAAGGAAATTCACAGTCAGTGGTCATCTGTGGGTCCTTATGTGCCTGTTGAACCCCATCCGAGAGCTGCACTTCTGACCACATATTTAGCAGGTATTTTCTGGGAGATGGAAGTGGTCCTTGGCCTTGAAGTTACTGGCATTCTTTTCTCCTGTTCCTTTTCTGCACTTCCACTAGCCAACAGGTCTTCTCAAAAAATTGTGTCCTTCAGACAGGGGCTTCTTCCAACTCAATTTCTTGTGAACAAGGGTCTCCCATGCATTGACACCTATGTTGCATTTCATCAGGGAGTCTCTGAAAGGTTTCCTTTGATCTCTCAGTTGAGTGCTTTCCTTGAGCTGGGTGAAGATGATTTGCTTTCGTAGTCGGAACTCGGGCATTGTGAGCAGGTGACTGGCCCAGCAGAGTTGTTTTGGATGACCATGGCCTTGATGCTGGTGTTATTGGTTCCTTCAAGGACGTCAGTACACCTGTCCTCCCAAGTGATGCAGAGGATCTGTCTTAAACAGCATTGATGGTACTTCTCAAGGGTCTTGAGGTGACTTTACATGTAGTCGAAGTTTTAGAGCCATATAGAAGAATCAGAACGATTACTGCCTTAGACACAAGGATCTTGTGATAACATATAATGAACACTGTTCAAGACCTTCATTTTTTTCATTTCAAGCTAACTGAATCTCTAACCTTTTTTATGTGGGCTGGACTGTCCCTTTTGAATGGAGTCGAATGGCATCTTAACTCCGTCTGATGGGAACCTGGAGACAAACATACAAACCAGATACAATCAAGGTGCAGCAACACATAGCTCGATATGAAGCCAAACAAGACGCAGTCAAATCTATTTTCCACTAATGCATTTAAAGGGAAGCATGAGAGGGAGAAACACATTAGAAGAATTTGTTCATGGGGTTAGAATGAAGTAGAATATGAGAATGCTCATCTGGGACATAAAAACCACTGGGGATCCAAAACCTTAAAACAGATGCAGGCAAGTCCAAGAACAAAAACAATTGCTGGAAAAGCTCAACAAGTCTGGCAGCATCTGTGACAAAAAAATTAGAGTTAACAGTTCAGGTCCGGTGACCCTTCCTCAGAAGGCAAGTTCAATTTTGTTTCAGTTTGCTAAAAATTTTAAATTCCATCTGAAAGAAATTCACCCATTTTGGGGTTAAAAATATCCCTGTTATTTCTCCAGAGGTGTTGTTGTTTTATATTTCATTTGGAAGGGATTTCATTGCCCTGCTCAGTTGCACAAAATATGATGCTATTCAAAAAAAATGAAGGTTATTTAAAGCAGCATCTTGACAAATTATTATCCCTCAAAACACATCTAATTGCTCTTGAGGCATTGCTGTGCGAAGCTGCTGCATTTGCTTACAAAGCAACAAAAGACTGCATTTGTAAAGCAATTAATTAGATGGCAAGCATGTTGGAAAATTCTGAGTTTGTGAAATTTGTTCCTTTGCAACCAAATCCATTTCTTTCCTGAACAGTTATTTATGACTGAACCAGACTGTTTGGAGCCATACATTCTGTTCTAATCATGGAACCTTTCTATTGCAAAGTCTGTTATTTCTATCCCAATAACATTCATACCTCCATCTTTTATCCATCACTTTGACACCTCCAGATTTCAGTACTCCAACATATTCATTTCATCAACTATATTCATCTGGTCAGTCCAGATGCTGTTAACTTCAGCACATCCAAAACTCTGCTACCAACACTAACTCCCACTTGCCCATCTGTCCTGTTTTGTTGACGAGCAATGGTTCCTACACATCCAATTTAAAATTTTTTAATCTGGAAATCACTTTACTATTACTGGAGAGAGGAGCCAAAGCTTTTCATCTTGCACTCATCAGGACAAATGCAAGAATGTTAAACTTGAAACAATCACGACTTACACTACGGGAGAAAAAGATCTCAATTGGTTGGCAAGTGAACTCTGATTGGCCAAGGCAAGGCCATGGGGAAAGGAGAGGGAAACTATAAGTTTCCTAAGTTTGTTTTAAAAGTACACAAGGCCTGAACATTTTTCTTATAATTTGCAGGAGATCGTGCAAATGAATGGCGCTTCTGTCAACTGTAAATCAGCTATGTTACAAGTTTGACTTATTATTTTAAATTGGATGCTACTGCTGTTACTAGTGCACTTAAAATATATCAACATGTCATGCCCAATCATAAATTACATTCAACAATAGACACGGAACTAAGGAAAATGGTTATTCTACTCAGGTCATTGTTTGGTGTGTATCGTACAAACTCACAAATGGGTTAAATATTACCACCTTTGGACCTGAAAAATGCCTCATCTCTTTCAAAGTACTCTGGAAACTGTTTCATATCATACCACAGCTGTGCAATGGCTACATGTCCACTAACAGAATGCTGTCATAACTCCGAAAACACATTGTTAGGCAATTTTGTGGTAGACACAGTGTATGAATTTTAATGTCAGTGTAATGTCAAATTATATAGTCTCTATATAACAATATTTGGTTAACCAGACCAAATAATATGATGCTTCAATTGTTCATAAGCAGCACAGCAGACTGTACACAACAAGCTTGTGCATTCAAAATCCAAAATTAAACATCCACTAATAGATATTATTTTTTTGTGAAGCAACTGCTAAACAATCCTGAGTGTGCCAATAGTTACACTGTGGATCAATTTAAGATGATCAGTTGAGCCCATTTATTCTTGTTAGAAGTGACATACACATGCAAATACCCATTTAATGTTAACAAAAGGAATGTGCTCAAGCTAGGCATCTTTTTTGAATTATCCAGGAGCTTGGGTTGCTCTAGTGCCCTATTGCCATCTCCATGGCAACACTTCAGCCAACTTTTCAAACAATCAGCGTGCTTTGCTTGTCATAAATATTGTGTAGATCGCTTGAAATTTTGCACTCTTGCATTTGTCCTGATGATTGCAAAACAAAAAGCTTTAGTAATATGCATTTTCAACAATATTCAAGTTTTATATTCCGAGCTAACTGTCTGAAATCACTTCCTTAGTGTTTTCCTATTCTACATCTCTAACTTCCTCAGTCCTGTAAACCCTACATGATTCTTTCTCTTTGACTCTTGCTTCATACTAGCCACTATCACCCTGTGCACCACAGGTGGCTATACTTTTAGCCATCAAGGCTCCAAGTTCAAATTCCCTTCATAACTTCCTCTCCGTGTGTAAATCACTTCTTTGATCAAGCTTGCGGTCACCCTTCACAATGACTCCCCCTTTATCTCAGGATCCATTTTCTGTCTCACAGAGTGTGTGGAACATTTTTCCACACGAAATGAGAGCTGGTCTTTACGAGACAGAGATACAATCCAAGAGTGTGGACTTTCGGGACCATATCCGTAGACACCAAAGACTCTGTCTTTTGCAGGAAGATTAAACTATTCACCAATAAACTCCCCCATTCTTCACCTCCAAAGATAGCCATAAAAGATGGCCTGGCACTATCCGAATAAGTGCTACAGGGCAGGGGCAATCTAGCATTTTTACCAATATTATTCCTCAGCAAAGTAGTGTCTGGTCATTCATTAAATGGAACTGGCTGAAAAAAAAATTGGTAATGTGTTTGCCTATGTATGAGTGACTGTATTTCAGAGATACTCAACCACACATCAAAGCATTTTAGGCCCTCCCAAAGATCTTAATACGTGCTAAGCTAATTTAAATTTCTTTTAAATATGACATCATCATTAGAGTATTCTCTCTTAAAGCACAATGAAGCTAACCTGATATAATCATAAATATCATGCCAAGTTTCTCCTTTGGGCACCAGGAAAGCCATTTCTCGAGGCATTGGGGAGACGTCATGCAGCACCAATCCTGCCCGTTTGGCCTTAAAGGCAGTCACACCTAAAAGTAGAAGGTGAGGAATAATTCATTGCGATGGCACACTGACATGATTCAGGTTTACTTTAGCGGTCAGCACATATACCCATCAGCTTTTCGTTTCAGAAATTGTAAAATGAAGAGTTAAATCTATTGATTTCACCACAATGTCCTGGTCAATTTTCCTCCATTATAAAGTCAGAACTGGGGATGTGCAATGATGATTCAACAATGTTTAATACCATTTGCAACTCTTCAGTGTTATATATCCAGCTCATTATTGGATAAGTCAGACCCCAGAGTGGGACTTGGCTTGATAGGCCATAAATTTTATTTCTGCTATTGGTTAACCATGGTCATCTGTCATTGAATACATTCAAAAGAGGGACCAACATAATTTTAACAAAGAACAAAGTTTACCACACAAAAGAAACACACAAACTATATTAGACAAGAACAACTTGAAACGAACACGTTAAAAATATCAGAAAGGAAGATTCAACACTTTCACTCCCAGCAATAATTTGTAGATACCAAGACATCAGTGAAGAGTCACCCTGTCGCCACACTTAAGCTCCTTGTTCACCTGGCATGCCTGCAGTTGTTTCTAAATAAATTTCAACATTCACTCATTTCTATTTTATTTAGTTAATGTCTCTTCCTGAAACCCTTAAACAAACTGCGAGCTCAGCTCACTTACTACATAGCATGTGCTTCATAACCTTGTGGGATGTCATCTTCTCCGATACCTCCACGGCCTACTGTTTCTGGCTTGCTCATAAACAACATAGGACTTTTCACCACCATAAACTGCTTGGACTGCTAATAACAAAACCTCTGCTGTAGAGGGACTCTTCTTTCAAAATCAACCAGCTTTTGTTTGAATGAACATGGGGCCCTCTCAATTTTTTTCTTAAACTCAAGTCAGCAAAGCGCCCAAGTGCTTATCTCCTCAGGTGGCTGGCTGTTCGTTTAGTTGAAGTCACATGATTGCTTGGAATGGCTCTTTTTATATAGTCACTATTCAAAAATGACTTCCTAATTATGTTAAAAGATCTTCACAAAACTGAAAACCGAAACCCATTTTTCCTCCACTTTGAAATCTAGTTCCCAAATAATAACGATATAACCTTTGTCACATCAGGATGTTCATGCCCATTCACAGCAAGGTCTGGACAACTTTCAGGCCTGGGCTGATTAAATGACAAACGTCACATATCACACGTGCCAGAAAATACTCATTTCCAACAAAGAGATGGATGAGTTGGATTCAGAAATACAATATGATAAAATTTGCAAACTAGGAGGGACAATGGAATTGTAGAATTAGGATCAGAGATTACAGAAGTAGTTGAACAGATTAAGTGTGAACAAATATTGGGGACAGAATTTATTTCAAATGAGTGTGAAGTATTCCACGTAAACATACTCCTCGAAAGAGGTCAGTTAGCTTAATTGGCTGGATAGCTAGTTCGCAATGCAGAATGAAGCCAACAGTGTGGGTTCACTTCTCACACCAGCTGAGGCTACCATGAAGGACTCTCCCTCTCAATCTCTCACCTCTCCTGAAGGTGTGGCAACCTTCAGGTTAAACCACCACCTCTAATGAGACAGCAGCCTTATCGTCCGGAAGGACTGTGGATTTTACCTTTACTCCTTGAAAGCAGAAAAGCGTGAAGCTGAAAGGAATGATGACAAAAATAAAAACGGGCTGATGTTCATTATCTCACTACAATGTTGAAGAACCTAACCCAAACTGATAATACAGAAAACACGAAAGTGCAACCAAGCTCCATACTGCGCAGGACAGGAAACATCAAGTGCCATGTCCAGGTCCAATTGCTAAAGGGTACGTGCAAGCAAAGAAAACTTCTAACAAAAGCCATGAGGGCTTTCTCCGAAGCATATGGAATTGAGGATCATTTTGGATGGCTAAACAGAAATAACGATATTGTATTCTTTGTCAGTATTATGATTTTCTGTAAATTTTCTGTTCTTTATTTATCCAAACTTCCAAGCCTGCCCAAACATAGATCATTTCGACGTGTATATTGTGCAGTTAGGTCTACGTATTCCATGGATGTCTGTTGACACCAAGATTCACATCCACCTCACTGAGCCCGACAAGAATGCTATCACTCACTTGGCTCAAATACTAGGTCACTGGTGAAGATGTTCTTAACAAACATGTTGGAGCAGAGCTTAATGCTTTTGAGATGGCTGTAGTGTCGGTTCAAATAAAATGACAGAAGATACTGAAGGTCCATCATCAGGCATGTCCACTTCACACCAGGAGGTGCAAGGCCTACAAGGTCTGAATAAAGAAGGAAAAGGTTTCATGCACTCTCTGAAGCAAGTAGATTCAAATACCTACTTGATAACTTTGGTACCCAATCATAAACAGGAAAATATATCTCTCCTCTAAATACAAAACAAAATTTACAAGCACCAACACAACAACAAATAAGGGTAAAAAAGATTACAAAGAGAGAGTTGGAAAAAGGGGCATTTACAAAGAATCAACATGAACATTTTATTTCTTAAAGCATAGCATTGCATGTTTAAAGTAGCTAAACTTAAACACAGGCCCCATTAAACTAAATTGAGCTTGCCCAAACCAAAAACAAGTTCCTAAAATGTTTTCAAGACGTAGACAACACTGGAAAAGCTTTTCTCCATCCCTATGTATCTGAATGCATAAACATCTTCTTAGACAATTGATTGCTCAATTGAGTGAACCTTCAGTTCAGGATGCTTCAGAGAACATTGGTATGTGGAGTAGCAGTACTTTTCTCTGAAAGAGGCTGGTAAAACCAAAACAAAAAAAAAGCACTGCAGATGTTGGAAATCAGAAACAAAATTAGAAATTGCTGGAAAAATTCAGCAGATCTGGCATCATCAGCGGAGAGAAAGCAGAGTTAACATTTTTGGTCCAATGACCCTTCTTCAGAACTGATTATAGCTAGGAAAAGGTATCAGAGATAAAAGGTACTGCAGATGCTGGAGAATCCGAGATAACAAGCATGGGGCTGGATGAACACAGCAGGTCAAGCAGCATCATAGGAGCAGGAAAACTTGACGTTTCGGGCCTAAACCCTTCATCAGAAATGGGGGAGGGGAAGAGGGTTCTGAAATAAATGGGGAGAGAGGGGGAGGCGGATAGAGGATGGATCGAGGAGAGGATAGGTGGAGAGGAGGCAGACAAGTCGAAGAGGCGGGGATGGAGCCAGTAAAGTGCTACGCCTGCCCCCACACCTCCCCCCTCAACCCAATCCCAGGCCGCAAGAAGACTTTCCACATCAGGCAGATGTTCACCTGCACATCTGCCAATGTGGTATACTGCATCCGCTGTACCCGTTGTGGCTTCCTCTACATCGGGGAAACCAAGCGGAGGCTTAGGGACCGTTTTGCAGAACACCTGCACTCAGTTCACAACAAACAACTGCACCTCCCAGTCACGAACCATTTCAACTCCCCCTCCCATTCCTCA
>JAHRHZ010000023.1:6259246-6283784 GCA_024137785.1 Ginglymostoma cirratum
CCGGTTTTTCCTCTCACCCCAAGCCACACCCCCATCTCCTATCTACTAACATCATCCCGCCCCCTTGACCTGTCCGTCCTCCCTGGACTGACCTATCTCCTCCCTACCTCCACTCACCTTTACCGGCTCCAATCCCGCCTCTTCGACTTGTCTGCCTCCTCTCCACCTATCCATCCTCTATCCGCCTCCCCCTCTCTCCCCATTTATTTCAGAACCCTCTTCCCCTCCCCCATTTCTGATGAAGGGTTTAGGCCCGAAACGTCAAGTTTTCCTGCTCCTATGATGCTGCTTGACCTGCTGTGTTCATCCAGCCCCATGCTTGATAGCTAGGAAAAGGTTGGTATTTATGCTAGAGGAAGGGTGAGGAGAGAGAGGGAAAAGAGTAAGCAATAGGTGGAGACAGGGCCCTGATAGATACAAAAACTGTTAGGCAGACAAAGGAATAGGTGTCCTTTCTGACAAATGCTCTGATGCCGTACGTTCTGTACTCTGCAAGCGTCTTAAGTTTTATCCCTCTGCGCCCCCAACCTTAACGAATTTCGGGCGTGACATGACGTTGAAGTCTTCTTCCATTGCCTTTGTCTCCATGCCTATTCATTGGACAACAGTGCTCTCCCCACTCCACAGATCCCTTCACCTGTCTGCTCCAACACTCTTACTTCCACCTGCATCCCTTCCTCTGGCCATTTAGCTGGACTTGACCTGTTCATCAAGAACTCTCAATGTGACGCTGGTCACCTTAATTTCTCTGTTCCCCATTACACATTCAAGCCTACCTCCTCTGAACTGACTGCACTCCAAGCTCACAGATCCAACCCTGAGTTTGCAATCAAGCCTGCTGACAAGGGTGGTGCTGTTGTTGTCTGGTGTACTGATATCTACATAGCGGAGGCTGAGCGCCAACTCTCAGATACCTCTTTCTATCTCCTCCTGGGCCATGGCCATGATTCCACCATATGTTCACAATGGTCACAAATCTCATTTCATCCAGTGATCTCTCTCCCACAGCCTCCAAGCTCAGTCCCCCAATCCTGCACATCCTGCTTGTACATCCTTTCCAAAATCCACAAGCAGAACTGTCCAGGTAAACACATTTTTACTGCCTGCCTCTGCCCCACAGAACTCATCTCATCATACCTCGATTTGATTCTTTCTTCATTTATCCAGTCCCTTCCTACTCACTACCGTGATTTTTTTTTTTTAATGTCATCAGGGCCTTCCATGTCTTCCTGAAGAAAAGGCCTGAACCACCCCTATCCACCACCACCCTCCTCCTCTGCCTGGCTGAGCTTGTCCTCACTTTGATCAACTTCTCCTTTAACTTCTCCAGCTTTTTTCAAGTCAAAGAGATGGCCATGGGCTCCTGCATGGGCCCCAGTTATGCCTGTCTCTTTGTGGGATACACGGAACATTCCTTGTTCCAGTCGTACTCTGGCCCCCACCCAAAACTCTTTCTCCAGTAAGTCAACAATATCATCAGTGCTGCTTTCTTCTCTCGTCTGGAATTGGAAAAATTTATCAATTTTGTTTCCAATTTCCACCCCAGTCTCACCTTCAATCAGTCCATCTCTGACTCCTCCCTTCCCTTCCTTGACATCTGTTCCCATTTCTGGAGATAGGTGGGCCACCAATATCGACCACAAATCCATAGACTCCCATAGCTACCTCGGCTACACATCCTCACACCCTGCTTCCTGTCAAGATTCTATTCCATTCTCCCAGCTCCCCAGTCTCAATTTCATCTGTTCCCCTTGACAATGCCATCTTCGACAAGAGGGTTTTGAAAGTGTCCACTCCCAAGGATTCTCCATCACATAGGTTGACAGGGTCCTCAACTGTGTCTGACCCATCTCCCACATCTCAGCACTGACTGCCTCTCTTCCCTCCCACAACAGCGAAAGGGTCCCCCCTTGTCCTCACCTATCACCCCACCAGCATCCACATTCAAAGGACCACAAGCAACCAATTCTGCCTCCTCCAGCAGGATGCCACAACTGGGCACATATTCCCCTCCCCTCCCTTGTCAACCTTCTGCAGGGACTATTCCCTCCAGGCACCCAGGTCCACTTCCCTTCCACTCTCACGAGCACCTCCCACAGCACCTTCCCATCCCATTGCAGAAGGTGTAACACCTACCGGTTTACTTCATCCTTCCTAACTATCCAAGGTCCCAGGCACACCTTTCAGGTGACGCAGTGTGATTTACCTGTACTTCACTCAGTCTAGTCTACTGCGTTTGCTGCTCACAATGTGGTCCACTCTACACTGGTGGCACATAGTGCAGAATAGGCAGCCACTGTGCAGAACACTATGTTCTGGCTGCAAAATGACCCCTAGCTTCTGGCTGTCAGACATTTCTACACATGACCGTGTTTGCTGGCCAACATCTGTCTTAGGCTTGCTACAGTGCTCCATCGAAGCTCAGCGCAAGCTGGAAGAACAACACCTCCATTTTCCATCTGAGGACTCTACAACCTTCAGGATTAAATACTGAATTCAATAATTTTAGGGCCTGAGCACCTTCTCCCATCCATTTACCCCAATCCAACACACCAGCCCATGGTCATTCACATGGACTGCTACCACAAACAACCCATTGTCGGCCACAAACGGTCCCCATTAACAGCTACTTATTGCCCCAGACTGACCTTTCCCCAAGTCCCTTGTCTGCTCAACTGTTTTTCTCTCTACCTGGCCTCCATCTCCACCTTTCGTTTACTCCTTCCCCAGCTTATATATTAAAACTTTTCCTCATTAAAATCAGTTCTAAAGAAGAGTCACTGGACCCAAAATAGTGACTCTGCTTTCTCCTGACTGATGCTGCCAGACCTGCTGAGTTTTTCCAGCAATTTCTGATTTTGTTTCGGGTAAAACCAGTTGGGTTTATACGCAACAAGTACAGGCATCTTCTCTGATTATTTTCCTGATGCTACCAGGTAAATTACTAGATGTATTGGACTTCATCGCAAAATTTTCTTGGTCAGCAGTAAACTCTCAATATGTTAAGTTGTTGCAAAAATTTAAGCACTACAACACCAAGTGTATTAAAAATAATTTGGAAAAATCTAAGTGCATCACTGAGGTCCTACAGATCACTGAGAATAACATGGACTCAACATGAATCTGAATTAACTAACGGTGATAATGGCCTCGTGTTTCTTCAGAGATCTGGCAGCAAAACAATGAACTTCTAAATTCATTGATTCAGGAATATCAAATGTTTACTGTAAAATTAATGAACATTTGATGTTATGACTGGAAAGAAACAAATTAATTTGACTATCATAAAGGATCATTGGTTGCTCTGCAATCTGTTCTTTCAGCAGTTTTCCAAAACGCGCAATTAGAAGGGTCTTCGCAGGAGGCAAATTGAAAAAAATCAGGACAACACCAGTTAATTTGCCGGTACATTACAAAGTGCAAAAAAATGGAAATAGAACAGATGCAACCAAAAAGAAACATTCAAACCAAATCAATGCAGCCACAAGGCAGCAGTTGACAGTGACATGTTCAACAAGAGTGTGATCAGGCACTAGTTCATTCTACCATTTCACATCTCAAGAGCTTCTGACCTGAACTGCGTCACCAAGAGATGGTGTGCAGGCCAGGTGATTTCCCATAAGGCAATAAAAGGGGATCATACATACAATAGCAATGACCTCAAGCAACTCAACTGACCCCATTACAGATTTGAGAATAAGTTAAAGAGTTTTACATGCAAGATTTAAGAACATTATATTTAGGCATAGGCCTTTGGCCCTTCAAGCTTGGTTCATCATTTGATAAGTTCTAGTTAATCTGAATGTCGTCTCACCTCCACTTGCCTACCAACCTCCCAAAAACGTTTGATGCCTCTTGTGTCAAAATCTGTCAAACTCAGCCTTGAATACATTCAATGAACCAACCTCAAATAAATCCAATGACCTTCTGCTTTCCAGGAGAGCAGAACTGCACAGACCTTCAAAGAAAAAATTCTCAAGAAGCCTGAGAAGAGAATTTATGTGGGTTGCTTGAAAGAGACCAATATAAAACTGGACTCCAAACTTTATTTGAAAAGTCACACTATAAATACCACTTTTCATTTAACATTCTTTGAATGATTAAATCCGTGAAATTTTACAAACTTTAAAATAACGAAAGTGCTACAAAGATTACAAAAATTAAGAAACATAATTTTACAAAATAAAAGTCAGCACAGTTTCTCATAAGCACTTTTTTAAAAAAATTGAATGTATTATTTGCAAACATAGATTTATTCCATACATTTCTCTTTCCTCCTGTTGTACTAGCACTTTTTTTTCTTGAGAATTATCACTAGATCTCAGACACAACTTTTTTCATACTGTAGCTTAATGCCCAGTTATCACATTATACAACATTTTGACAATTTGTTCAATGGGAACCATAGAAAAACTGATGCTGATTTTTGCAAAGATGAGCAACTTGTACGAATAAAGAAAGAACAGTAAGCAAAGTGAACACTGCTCCCAAAGTACCTTGTTTTGCAGTCTTTGCGGTGGTATTATATACAGAGCCTTCCACTGCACCACAAACAAAGGGAAACTGGAGCCACGTGGCTGTGGATTTGAACTCTTTGAAGAGGTTGGAGAATGAAATCCGAATAACTTGACTCCCCTGGAGAGAAACAGATTTAACAATTCACAGAAGTATGCAAAGAATGATTTGCCTATCAAAAGATAGCAAATCCAAACAACCCTTTCAATCCTTTACACAGACACTTCACTTACAATTAGAGATCAAGCCTAAAATTCAAGTTATTGGCTGCACAGTTATGGGAATCACATTATTGCTCAAGAGTCCGACATCAGGAACTTCTAAACTGTATTTATGATCACAGAACAAATTCTTCTCTACACTCCCTCACATCTTTGTTTGGGCATCACAGTAGTGTAGTGGCACACAAGGCAAAAAAGACAAGATAAACGAAACAGCACAAAATGCATTTTAAAAAATATATCCACATATTTACAAGCCCGCTCTTATCAATGCATGAAAATAATTCAAAAGAAAATCTGAGGTTGGTTATTGCTTAGTACTTTAAAACAAGTACAAGGTTCTTCTTAACAAAAAAAGTGGAAGCTTGATTTTTGTTCTATTAACCAAAATATCTACCATATTTCCATCATCCAGCAATTTCACAATCCTTCAAAAATTCCAGCACAAAAGTGATACAGAACACATTATTTTTCTTAATGCCATGCAAGGACATGCAATAAACTACACTCTTCCCACATCAGGTGTTTCAGATATAGTTTAGAGGGTGGGAATATTTGCAAGTGTTCCTGATCTTAACTATTACTAAGTGATCACTGCCAAGTTGCAAACACAACTGGTTTAGCAGCAATGATCCCCACTAAAATTCTTTATACAGGTTCATAGATGGGGACTACATCCTGGAACTTTCACCAATACGTCACCACTACCAGCCATGAAACAGACCAACATCATATGTCAGCATCTTCAGATAATGAAGACTAAGGAGGCGAAGTTGGACATGAAAAATGAATTTTGACTAATTCATGGGGGGTATAGTTTTAAACACATTTAAAGCTGACTGATTTGATTTAAGTATCACAGTAGTTAAAAGGATTTGAACGTTTTTGTTAGTAACTGCTTGCAAATCTACAGCCGCTTTGGATTCAATCAACACTGAGTATTAATAAGCAAATAGTCATGCACCAGGTCCAATTGTCCATTTTGCTTCATTATTGCCAGAAACATAACATTTCTGAATTGCAAAGGTGCAGTTTAATTGGTTGAATGATATTCCTGAATATTGCAGCTTTAACTCAAATATTAATACATAGTTTCAGTAATTGCATTAGATTATTGTAATGTTAAAGAACAGTCATATCAATAAATGGACAAAATAATCAGCACATACCTCAGTGACTGCATCAAAGTGAACCACAAAATATTTGGACACAATCGGTTTGAAGAGGAGGTAGAGGTAGCGACCGACTAGTCCAAGAGATTGGGTGCTAGTTTTTGGTAACTGAATGTAATTAGCAGGAGGGATGGGACCACGGATACGATATACTGTGCACTTCAGAGTTTTATCCTAGTAAAAGAATCCAGAGTAAAGAGCCATCAATTAACTATGCAATATGGAGATAAACTTCTCAAAAAACCTGCAATTACAATTTCAATAATCTTTTATCTGAGCCAACATTTCCAATGTTCTTTGATTTAACCACATTGTGGTTGAAAATCAACATGTACTATTGTTAGAGGAAAGGAATAGAATCCTTTGCGGAAAAACGACCCCATTATTGTTTGTTATCCCCATTGACTGAGGTTACAAAGGATATTTCAAAAGCTGTCAAAAGTCACAATTGAAAGTTAAATGCAAACATTCCTATTTTAGGCTTCCTTAAGGACCAAAAGATTGTTTCAGGCCTCATGTAGAAGCTTTGGGCCTCCCCACAACCCACAATCCCAGCTACGCCAGAGACTTTTCCATAGTCCCCAACTAAGGTCACCTCAGCGGATATTCCAGTCCTGCTAAGGAGGCAAAGAAGCAACTGAGATGAAGATCGATGGATGAAGACTCCCTGAATGCAACTCCCACTTTGGATTTTCCATTCCCTGTACCCGCTTTCCACTTTTCAAATCAGACAAAGCCCAAAGCCTCACTGTCTCAGCTCATACGTAACATTTAAATGGAAAAATTACCGGACAGCAATCTGTGGAAGTGGCAAGGTGTTTCAAATAGAAAAACAAATAGTACCATAACTGCTGTGACATCCCCTTCCTTTGTTGATTTTTTCCATTCTTCCAGTTTGAAGTGCTTGAAGACATTCACATATGGACGCTGCCACACAGACTCTGAAACCAATTCAAGATTAAAAACTCAACAAATTTAGGCACAATGCAACAAATAAAACAAAGATAACAATAGGTATCTTAAGCTATCAATATATTTCGCCTTCCACTTTCAGCAAAAAGGGAGGTCATTGTGTTATAACAAAATGTATTACTTTAGCTAAAAAGTTCAGTGATTTCACAGATATGAAGTTTCACATCATGGGCAAGATAGTATGTGAGGTGTCAATCAATCATTTTCCCAAAAGACCAACGAGGGGAAAGTATTTCGAAATTTTAAAATCAATTGAATATCTGACAGCATTGTTGAAAAAATGAGAACCATGAACTCAGAATAACCTAAAAATATCTATGGAAATCTGCATCCACAGAAAAATAAACGGTCAATACACCCCTTACGCTTATGTGTTTGTTCAGCATTATTTGTACATTGGGGAGCTCTTCAGTCAATCTAGCAGACTAGGTGCAGTGCTTGCAAGAACTATAGAAGAGGACAAAGAGCTAAAATTACAATAGAATGCACAAAGATAAACAGGCTCCAAAGATGTAGTCTTTCTTTTTCTTCAGATGTAAGCATCATTAACTAATTGCCCATCCCTAATTACCTAGAATAAACAGTCTATCACATTGGCAGCACACAACCACATTATCAAGAGCAACCGGTGAGGGGCAATAAATGCTGGGGCAGCCAGCAACTCTCACATCCCATGAGTGAATGACTTAAAAAAAATTTTTACTGCTGTTCTGGAGTCACATGTAGCCCAGACCAGGTAAGGATAACAGATTTCCTCTCCTAAAGGACGTTAGGAAACTAGATGAATTTTTTTTAAAACAACAATCCACAGTGGTTACACTGTCACTTTAGGCCATCTCTTTTTATTCCAGATTTTTATTGAATTCAAATTTAACTACCTGCCATGGTGGGGTTTGAATCCATATCCCCACAACATTAACAACAGAAATTGTTGGAAAATCTCAGCAAGTCTGGCAGCATCTGTGGAAAGAAAGCAGAGTTACCATTTCAAGTCCAGTGACCTTTCTTCAGTATGTTTGAAGGGTCACCAGACTCAAAATGTTAACTCTCCTTTCGCTCCACTGATGTTCCCGGACTTGCTGAGATTTTCCAGCAATTTGTATTTTTCATTTGATTTCTATCATCCACATTTCTTTAGGTTCCTTTTCCACCAGAACATGAGCCTGGGGTTTGAGATTACTGGTCCAGGAGCATTACTGGTACACCAGAGCCTCCTTAGGACATTACAGATCAATGCCAGGTCTTGCAAAATTAGTTGATCCCAGCTGGGACATGGATAGGTGTGTCACAGTTGGCCACAACATCCTTTGATTATGTCAGGGAGAAAAACAATTCACCAAGGATCCACACTTCAGAGTTTTGCAGTCTCACTTGATGAAACTGTGCTGCGTAGACATCAAGGAACAACAGAAATAGCCTCAGTTGTAAAGTCCTCTGAAGGCAATTGCCAGTTACTACCAAAACATACGACTTGTGCACACTTTGTTTGTTCTCAGGCTATGGGCAATGCCAACAAGTCACATTTATTTTCAATACATGGAGAAATGGGGTGCACTGGTAATGTCACTGGACTAGCCAAACTGAGGCCCAGATTAAGACATTGAGCACAGGTGGTCAAATCTGACCACAGCAGTGGTGGAATTTAAATTCAAACAAAATATGGAAATAAGAGTTATTCTCACTGTTAACAATCATGAAATTACTATCATAAAAGCCCATTCAGGTTAATTAGTATCCTTTAGGGAAGGGGATATGCCATCCTTATATTGATTGGCCTACATATGACGCCAGATACGTGTGGATGATTCTTAACTGCCCTTTGAAAGTGCTTGACAAGCAACTTAGTTTAGGGCAGTTAGGGATAGCCAACAAACACTGGCCTTACCAGTGACACACGCATTCCACAAAAGAATGAATGATCTATAAATGCCCTGAGAAGGTAAGTATGGTGATACACTTGCTAGTTGAAAATTTTGAGCGCCTGTGATGAGTATTCCTACATGAGCAAGATTAGCAAGGTGACCATTCCCTATGGAATGATCATCTTCAAGAGGAACATGGAGAAAAAGTTAAATAAAAAAGGAAAAGGAAATGTGTTGCCTGCATAATAATTGTACTCTTAAAACTTTCAATCCAATACTTTAAGAAATCTAAACAGATCAGTACAATATTATGTTCAGTGCCACCCATAAAAGTCATCTTAAATTATTGAAAATACGTGGCTTTCAAAGAACTGATGTTCATTACGATCCCAGCTAATAGTAATACTGGGCATGTCATATCCCACAATGAATTTTGGCTTAGAATATCATATGCTTAGTTGTTGCAGTTGGTCACCATGGTGGTTAGTCACTGACACATATTCACAAGGCTACAGATATTCTTTAATAACAGAATAAGTTTATTGCACAAAGAAAAATAACAAAGCTGTATAAGTAAAGAGATATATACGACAGTAAGAAATACCTTATTATAGCAGCAGAATAAAGTTTCAACCTGTTGCCCAACATTACCGTTTGATATTTATTCAAATCCAGATAGGAGTAAAATTTATCTGAATTCTAAGCTTTTTAGAACTTTACAGACTTCTTTCAGTTTCTTTTCCTTGGACTGCGGAGGCAGGAACCTTTCACAATTTTGATGGCCTAGTCTTTCTCAGTTCTAACAACTTCAAGATTTCTATCCAAACTCTCCTGGCTTGGAAGCTCCACAGGCTAGAAAGTACTTCAGAGAGCATGACTAGATCCTCCGAACTAAAATCGTGATTCTCCTTTTAGGAGAAACTGTTCTCCCTTCTGAACTGAACTAAAAAAATCTAAGCTAATGTCTTTCTGGTCTGTTTAAATCAGTAGGATGAATGTTCCATCCATTGATGCTACAGGTGCCACAGTGGTCACACGCTTTCTTGACATTCATGCACTTGGGGCACTTCTTCAAATTACTTTCTGACCTGTTTAACAAAGAAAAAGAACTGACCCACATCCATCATTTTCTGAAGAAGGGTCTAGCCTTCCTGCTCCTCTGATGCTGCTTGGCCTGCTGTGTTCATCCAGCTCTACACCTTGTTATCAGGACAAAAATGCTGTTAGTTGTTTACAACATGGATTGTCACAACAAATAATAGGGGACCGCCATGTCAGGAAACAGCACCTTGGAATGGCCTCCAGTTCCTGGAAACCAGAGAGGAAAATGTATACTATCATAAGTCCAATCGATACAGATGTATGAAAATGTTATCAACAGAAAACAAAAAGGTGCTGCATACAACATGTGAACAATCAAAACAAAATCCAGAAAAAGTATATTAATTATGCTATATAGGTTCAGAAGCATCACATATTAAACATTTCTTTCTCACCTATTTTGGGCTTATCCATGCTGATCAAAGTTTCCCTCAACAAATGATCTTTGTTTCTATACTCCCAGGAGATTAATGTGGACATCAAGCTTCTGAACGCAAGGCAACATTTTGCCAATATAAATTGTCTGAAAGAAAAGTATCTGTTGATAACCTAAAAGCAAATCTATGTGCCATCTCATTGCCCATCCAATACTTGGCCTTCAGCCCCTTTCACGCGGCTAACTGAAGTGGATGTCGAAACAGCAGCCTAAAATCAGTGATGAACAGAAAATATTGAAAATACTAAAGTGGCTTGGAAGCATCTATGGAGAATGCAGGCAAATTAACATATCAGGCAAGGGCTGTTCAAAATATGCTTTTCATTCATCTCTCATTCATTCTACTGTCCCTTATCAACTTTCACTCTTCTCTCCTCACACTGCACCCCCTCCCCATTTCCCTCAGTCTTCCCTCCTCTCTACTCCTCCTCCATCTCAAAGACCCTCTCTCACACATCGCATCACAATGACATTCCCTTCCCCTCCCCTCCCACTGGATCCCCCTCTCACTAACTCTCTCCACTGATCTTCACTTCCACCTTGCAGCTCTTATAGCCCCTCCCTCATACACCTCCCCCCACACCCACTGCGCTTACTGAACCCCCTCACTAACAAGATCACCCTCTGACTGCCCTGCCTCTCCTCCCCAACCCCCTTATCTCCCCTCCACTTCACTGACCCCTCCCCCTCACTGAGACACCCCCACACTGACTCCACTCCCCTCCCACTCACTGACACCCACTCCCTACCCCTCACTGACCCCCCATCCCCCTCACTGACCCTCCTCAATGATCCCCACTACCCCCTCAATGATCCCCAATTATTGCCCTCCCCCTCACTGATCCTATCCCCTCCCCCTCACTGATATTATTGCTTCCTCACTGAACGGCCCCCTCCAAAACAGTCCCCTCCCCTCCCCTTCACTGAACACACCCTCAATAAATCCCTCCCCTCAATGACCACACCCCTCTCACCGAACACCCCCCTCAATGACCCCCCCCTCAGGTCACCAAACACCCCTCTCAATGACCCCCTCCCTCCTCACCGAACACCCCCCAATGTCCCCCCTTCACCTACCCCATTCCCTCCCCCTTCACTGAATCCCCCTCAATGACCCCAACCCCCTCCCCCTTCACTGACCCCCCAATAACCCCAACCCCCTTCACTGAACCCCTCCTCAATAACCCCAACCCTCCTTCACTGAACCCCCCCTCAATAACCCCAACCCTCCTTCACTGAACCCCCCCAATGATCCCGAACACCCCTTTCACTGAACTCCCCCTCAATGACCCCGATCCCCTCCCCTTCACTGACCCCCCAATGACCCTGAACCCCTCCCCCTTCACTGACCCCCATCAATGAACCAGACCCCTCCCCTTCACTGACCCCGAACCCCTTCCCCTTCACTGACCCCCCTCAATGACCCCTCCCCCTCACTGACCCCCGCAATGACCCCGAACCCCTCCCCCTTCGCTGACCCCCCTCAATGACCCCGAACCCCTCCCCCATCGCTGACCCCCCTCAATGACCCCGAACCGCTCCCCCTTCGCTGACCCCCTCCTCAATGACCCCGAAGCCCTCCCCTTCGCTGACCCCCCTCAATGACCCCGAACCCCCCCTCAATAACCCCAAACCCTGAACTCTGCCCCCTCACCGGACCCCCCAACTATCCACCTCCCCCGAGCCCCTCACCGGACCCCCCCTCAACTATCCCCCACCCCGACTATCCCCCTCCCCCACTATCCCCCTCCTCCACTATCCCCCTCCTCCTCCCCGGACCCGCCCCCCAACTATCCCCCTACCCCTCCCCGGATCCCCCGTCAATTATCCCCTTCCCCCTCACCGGACCACCCCCCCCACCGGACCCCTCCCCCAACTATACCCCTCCCCCCTACCGGACCCCTCCCCATCACTGGACAGCCACTCTCACTCACTGGACCCCTCTCAACTATCCCCCTCCCCTCCTCTGCACTGACCCCACATGACCCCCTCAATGACATCCCTCCCAATGATCCCCTCCCCCCACCACCGACCCTCACTCACTGAGCGTTAACCGCCGCCGCCTGTCGCCGCGCGACTCCCAACAGTGGAGCAAACGTTCTGCGTCATCGCAGTTACGTCATGACGCTACCCTCGCCTTTCCCCGCCCCTCCGAATAAGGAGACTGACGTCACTGCGCATGAGCGTGTTTAGCTTCCTCTGTCAGAATGGCATCCCAATTTAATGTCCAAATATTGTAATATTCTGTAATGTTTACTTCTGAAGAAAGATGAAAATAAACATTACGATCTTGTGACTTTGCGTAAGTTGGATCTATACTCATTAGCATTTAAGAAATGAAAAATAAAGCATTTGAACAGTTACAGGATCACAAATATATTTTGATGTAGAAGGAGACCATTCAGCGTAAATGACCATCACTACCCAGTGCCAACGCCTGTCTGTGTTCCCATTCCCTCATGCAGTATTTCTATCTCAATAACCATTCAATGTTCTCTTCAATGACTCATTAAATCTGCCTACACCACATTTTCAAGCAATGCATTCTACACACTAAGTACTCGCCAAGTGAAAAAGATTTTCCTAATTTACCCTTGCTTCTTTTTCACATTACTTTAAATTTAAGTTCCAATTCACTGGGGAGTGGACAATAAGATGTAAGAGCAGAATTTGTTCCATCATGTCTGCCCTGCCATTAGATCATGGCTGAGGGCAGGCAACAGGCTACTGGTATTATTGCTGGACTTTTAATCCAGAGATCCAGGTAATGTTCTGAGGAGATAGCAAGGAGTCAGAGACAATACAGTGTGGAGCTTAGGAACACAGCAGACAGCATCAGAGGAGCAGGAAATCTTACATTTCAGGTCAGGACCCTTCTTCAGAAATGGGGTAAGGGAAGGGAGCTGGTAAATAAATAGAGAGGAGGGGTGGGGCTAGGTTGGATGGTGATAGGTGAGTGCAGACAGGAAGTGGTGGGGATTGGTCAGTGAGGTGGGAAGAGCGGATAGATGGGAGAGAAGATGGATAGGTCGTGTCAGGTCAAGGAGGCATGGAGGGGAGGGTTGGACATGGGATGAGGCCGGGGGTGGGGAGATATTAAAACTGGTGAATTTCATGTTCAGGCCATTGGGGTGTAGACTCCCAAGACGGAGAATGAGGCGTTGCTCCTCCAGTTTGCGTTTGGTGTCATTGTGGCACTGGAGGAGGCCAAGGATGGACATGTCACCCAGGGAGTGGGAGGGGGAGTTAAAATGGTTGGCGGTCAGAAGGTGTTGTCGTTTGTTGCATACAAACTGCAGCTGCTCTATGAAATGGTCTCCGAGTCTGTGCTTGGTCTCACCGATGTAGAGGAGGCCACATCGGGAGCAGCAGATACAATAGACCAAGTTGACTGATGTACAGGTGAACCCCTATCTGATATGAAAAGTTTGTTTTGGGCCTTGAATGGAGGTGAGGGAAGGGGTGTAGGGGCAGGTGTAGTACTTCCTCCGTTTGCAGGGAAAGGTGCTGGGTGTGGTGGTGTTATTGGGGAGTGTGGCGCAGACAAGGGAGTTGCGGAGTGAGCGGTACCTACGAAAGGCAGATAGGGGTGGGAGGGAAATATCTCTTTGTTTGTGGGGTCAGATTGTAGGTGGCGGAAGTGGTGGAGAATGATACACTGGATGCAGAGGTCGATGGGGTGATATATGAGCATATGGGGGATGTCTGTGAGTGGAACGCTCCATCTTGGGAGCAGATGCGGTAGAGGTGGAGGAATTGGGAATAGGAGATCACAATCTTGCAGGAGGGTGGGTGAGAGGAGCTGTAGTCTAGGTAGGTGTGGGAGTCGGTGGCTTGAAATAGTCAGTTTGGAGGTGGTTGCCAGAGATGGAGATGGAGAGGTCGAGGAAGGAGAGAGAGGTATCAGAGACAGTCCAGGTGAATTTGAGGTTGGGGTGAAAGGTGTTAGTAATGTTGATGAACTGGTCAAGCTCCTCATGTGAGCGTGAGGCGGTGCCAATACGGTCATCGATATAGCAGAAGAAGAGGTGGGGGATGGTGCTAGTGTAGCAGCGGAAAAGGGACTGTTCCATGTATCCTGCGAAGAGACAGGCATAGCTTGGGCCTATGCGGGTGTCCATGGCCACCCCCTTAGTCTGCGGGAAATGGGAGAAGTTCAAGGGGAAGTTGTTCAGGGTAAGGACAAGTTCTGTTAAGTGGATGAGTGTGTCAGTGAAGAGTGACTGGTTGGGCCTTCAGGAGAGGAAAATGTGGAAAGCTGTTAGGCCATCTGTAAGGAGGATACAAGTGTACAGGGATTGGATATTCAAAGTGAAGATGAGGTGTTGGGGGCCAGGGAATTGGAAGTCTTGGAGGAGGCAGAGGGCATGGATGGTGTCCTGGATGTAGGTGGGGAGTTCCTGGGCCGGGGGGGTCGGGGGGAGGTGGAAAAGACCAAGTCAAGGTAAACAGAGATGAGTTCAGTGGGGCAGGAGCAGGCAGAGATAATGGGTCGGCTGAGGCAGTCAGGTTTGTGGATTTTGGGAAGGAGATAGAAATGGGCAGTGCGGAGTTGGGGAACAATGAGGTTGGAGACTGTGGGTGTGAGGTCACCTGAGGTGATGAGGTTATGAATGGTCTGAGAGAAGATGGTTTGGTGGTCAGGGGTGGGATCATAATCGAGGGGGCGGTAGGAGAAGATGTCAGAGAGTTGGCACCTGGCCTCAGTGATGTAAATGTCAGTGTGCCATACCACTATTGCAGCCCCTTGTCCATGGGTTTGAGGGTGAGGTTAGGGTTGGAATGGATGGAACGCAGGGCTGCACATTTCATGGTGGAGAGGTTGGAGTGAGTGAGAGGGGTGGAGAGATTGAGGCAATCAATGTCACGACGGCAGTTAGAAATGACCAAAGAGATATTTCCCTCCACACCCCTATCTGCGTTTCGTAGGGACCACTCTCTCCGCAACTCCATCATTAGCTACACACTCCCCACTAGCCCCACCACACCCAGGACCTTACCCTGCAAACGCAGGAGGTGCTACTCCCGCCCCTACACCTCCATTTAAGACCCAAAGCAAACCTTTCATATCAGACAGGAGTTCACCCATATATCCACCAATTTGGTCTACTGTATCCACTGCTCCCGACATGGCCCCCTCTACATCGTTGAGACCAAGCGTAGACTTGAAGACTATTTCGTAGAGTACCTGCGCTGAGTACACGATAAATGACAACACCTTCTGTTCACCACTTCAATGCCTCCTCCCACTCCCTAGGTGACATGTCCACCCTGGGCCTCCTCTAGTGTCACAGTGACACCACACGCAAACTGGAGGAGCAGCACCTCATATTCTGCCTCAGGAGCCTACAGCCCGATGGCCTAAACACAGAATTCACCAGTTTTAAAAACTCCCCACCCCGGCTCCATCCCATGTCCAACTCTCCCTCTCATCCCCGCGTCCTTGACTTGACACAACCTGTCCATCTTCTATGCCCATCCCACTGACCAATCCCCACCACTCCCTACCTGCATTCACCCACCACCATCCCACCTATCTTCTCCAGCCCCACCCATCCTCCCTCTATTTTATTTCCCAGGTCCCTTCCCCCTCCCCATTTCTGAAGAATGTTCTGGGGACCCAGCTCTGAATCCCACTATAGCAGATCGTGGAATTTGAATGTGATAAAAATCTAGAATTAAGAGTCTAATGATGACCGTGAATCCATTGTCAATTGTTGGAAAAATACATCTGGTTCATTCATGCTGTATAGGGAAGGAAATTGCCATTCTTATCTGGTCTGGCCTACATGTGACTCAAGACCCCAGCAACTCCCCTTCTCCCCCAGGGTCATCTAGCAATTCCCCTTCATGCCCAGGAAAATCCCTTCACTCTGAGGCTGTGTCCTCAGGTCCTCATTTCTCCTACTAGTGGGAACATCTGCACATCCACTATATCCAAGCCTCTCAGTATTCTGTATGTTTGAATCAGATTTCTCCCCCATCTTTCTGAACTTCCATTAGGTACAGACCCAGAGTTCTCAACCATTCCTCATGTAATAAACCCTTCATCACCGAGATCATTCTTGTAAATCTCCCCTGGCCAACGTCCCAAGGTCAGCACATCCTTCCTTAGATAGGGTCCCAAAACTACTCACGATATTCCCAATGTGGTCTGACCAGAATTATATAAAGCCTCAGCAGGACTTCTCTGCTTTTGTATTCTAGCCCTCTCAAACTTCACGTTCCTTGCTGGCAAATGAACCCATATGGTGACCTTAACAGAATCATGAATTAGGACTCCCCAGTCTCTTTGTGCTTCAGATTTCTAAAGCCTTGCGCCATATTGAAAATAGCTTATGCTTCTAAATCTTTCAGCAAAGTGCATAACCTCATACTTTCCCACATTGTATTCCATTTGCCACTTCTTCGCCCACTCTCCTATCCTGTCCAAGTCCTTCTGCAGCCTCCCAGCTTCCTATAAAATCATATTTGATTTTCTCCCCCTTCTTGCTTTCTTATTTATCCTCTGCCGGTTTTTAAAGGCTTCCCAATAATCAGGCATCCCACTAATCTTCACAGCATTGTGTGCTTTTTCTTTTGATTTTATGCTGTTTCTGACTTCCCTTGTCAGCCAGAGTCACCTCATTCTCTCCCTAGTATGTTTCTTCTTCCTTGGGATGAATTTCTGCTGTGTCTCCCGAATTATCCCCAGAAACTACTGTCATTGCTGCTCCGTTGTCTTCCCTGTTAGGCTGTTCTTTTCCAATCAACCAGATCCTCCTTCATGTCATTGTTTACCTTTATTCACTTGTATAATTCCACCTTCTCCGTCTCAAACTGCAGAGTAAATTCCATCATAAAGTGGTCACCGCCCTCTAGGGGTTCCTTCACCTTAAGCTTTCTAATCAGGTCAGCCTCGTTACACATCACCAAATCCAGAATTGCCTGTTCCCTACTGGGCTATACCACAAGCTGGTCTGAAAACAATCTCATAGACATTCCATAAATTCATATTATAGAGTCATACAGCATCCCAATCTGACCTAGTCTCATTTGCCAGCATTTGGCTCATAGCCTTCTAAACCCTGCCTATTCATTTACCCTTCCAGATGCCTTTTAAATGTTGTAATTGTACCAGCCTCCACCACTTCCTCTGGCAGCTCATTTCATACATGTGCCACTCTGCATGAAAGTTACCCCTTAGGTTTCCTTTAAATCTTTCCCTTCTCACTTTAAACCGATGCCCTCTAGTTCTGGACTTACCTAACCTGGGGAAAAGACCTTGGCTGTTCACCCTATCCATGCCCCTCATGATTTTATAAACCTCTACAAGGTCACCCCTCAGCCACAATGCTGCAGTGAAAATAGCCCCAGCCTATTCAACTCCTTCCTGTAGCTCAAACCCTCCAACTATGGCAACATTCTTGTAAATCTTTTCTGAACCCTTTCAACTTTCCTATAGCTGGGAGACTATAATTCCAAAAGTGGCCTAACCAATGTTCAGTACAGCCGCAAAACATGACCTCCCAATTCCCAGACGACACAGTGCGGAGCTAGAGGAACATAGCAAGTCAGGCAACATCAGAGGAATAGGAAAATTGACATTCTGTGTCGGTACCCTGCTTCAGAAGTTCTGAATGCCACCTACAGTCTGCTTCTGGGTGAGCAGGCCTGACTGTAACCCACTCCCTTGTTGCAACAGGGGTGAAATTATGTTCACAAAAAGTCACTGAATGAGGAAAAGGTAGCCCCTTAATTTACCAGTATTACTACAGCTTGGAGCTGGAGGAACACAACAGGTCAGGCAGCATCAGAGGAGCATGAAAGTCAACATTTCAGGTCATGACCCTTCATCAGGACTGGGGAAGTGGAAGAGGAATAAGTGGGGGCGTGGGGGTGAGTGAGGAGCTCAAACAGTTCATCTACTTCACCAACAACTTTCACCCCAACCTCAAATTCACCTGGACCATCTCCGACACCTCCCTCCCCTTCCTGGACCTCTCCGTCTCCATCTCTGGCAACCAACACAGCACTGACATCTATTTCAAACCCACCAACTCCCATAGCTATCTTGACTACTCCTCCTCACCCACCTTTTGCAAAAATGCGAACTCATACTCCCAAGTCTTCCATCTCCAGCGCATATGCTCCCATGCTGAAGCATTCCCTCTTAGACATCCCAGATGTCCTCCTACTTTACAGACCATTACCTCCCGTCTCCCTGCTTCATAATTTTCTCAACCGCATCTCCTGCAATTGTGCCCTTAAATCCCCCATCCCCCCAACAATAACAAGGATAGAGACCCCCTGGTCCTCATATATCACCCAGGTAATCTCCAAATCCAACGCATCATCCTCCACCATTTTCACCACCTGCAATCAGACACCACCACCAAAGAGATATTCCCCTCCCCACCCCTATCTGCTTTTCGTAGGGATTGCTCTCTCCGCAACTCCCTTGTCTGCTCCACACTCCCCACCAACCCTATCACACCTGGCACCTTTCCCTGCAACCACAGGAAGTGCTACACCTGCCCCTACACGTCCCCTCTCATCTCTGTCCAAGGCCCCAAACAATCATTCTGTGTCTGACAAGGATTTACTTATATGTCTTCTAACCTGGTCTACTACATCCATTGATCGTGATGTGGTCTCCTCTACATCGGAAAGACCAAGTACTGATTCAGTGACCAATTCATGGAGCACCTGCACTCTGTATACTCCAATCAACACCATCTTTCGCTTGCCATTTTAACTCCCTGTCTCAATCCTTTGGTGACACATCCATCCTGGGCCTCCTCTACTGTCACAATGAGGCCACGCGAAATTTGGAGGAACAACACCTTATATTCCCCCTCGGGAATTTACAGCCCAATGGCCTCAACATAGAATTCACCAGCTTCAAAATGTCCCCACCCCTGGCCTCATCCCATGTCCAGCCCTCCCCTTCATCCCTGCCTCCTTGACCTGACACAACCTGACCATCTTCTCTTTCACCTATCTGCTCCACCCTTCCCACTGACCAATCTCCACTACCCCCCACCTGCATCCACCTATCACCACCCCAACTACATTTCCGCGCCCCTCCTTTCCCCCACCCCAGTCATGATGAAGGGTCCCGACCCAAAACGCCAACTTTTCGGCTCCTCTGATGCTGCCTGACCTGCTGCGATCCTCCAGCTCCACGCTGTGTCGACTCCGACTTCCAGCTTTTTGCTATCCCTTAATTTACCAGTATGATGCCTGGCCATTCTCTGCAAGCATTCCAATATTGGCCTGTTCATGAAAGTGAAGCAGAAGAGAAACATATCTAACAGTTTTATTTCAAGTAATAGTATGTGACGAATAATTAAACTTAGGAAAAATGCAGCAGAAGGAAAAAAGAGAATGGGATCCAGAAGACCATACTAAATAACAGGAAACACAAAGTTTTCAAAATCTATTTTATTCAGTTTTTGTAAGGTCATGCAATCTATCCAATTTTGGGGTACATATTAACATTTGGATGTAAGGCTGACTTTATTTTGACCAAAAAATACACACCTTTTAGAGATGTATAACAAATGACATCAGAACAAAATTAAAGGCTGTTCAGAGACGCATGAAGCTAAGATAAGAACTGATGGATTGCAATTGGTTCAAAGTGATGGATTTCCAAAGCCAAGTGTTTTCTGCAGCTGATTAATCTCATCAAGGAGCTTTTTATTTTGGAGGTTTAACTGTGGAAAATAAAAATAACTGCAGATTAGCATTAATATTGTTTCTCCAGTTGACAGTCTACCATTGTCTGCATGAATTTCATATACAGGATTGACTTACAATTATTTCTCTGTTGAATGTGCAGTAATCCTAAAAGTATATTTCTCAATAAAGTGGATATTTATGTGCATGCAATGCTGAATCAGTCAGTTCAATGAGATTAAATGCTGAAAATGGAGATAAAAATACTATTTTTAACAATAGTATCTTAAAACAGGCTAAACCAAGAAAACAGATTACTAAATTTCAAGGCAGAGGCAGAGTGACAGTGCCACAATTTCTATTTCGAATAGAATTTTTGGACGGTTTGCACAACTGGACTTAACCAACACTGTTCGTATGAAAAGTGTATTCTTAAACACTACAGAAATGTAACATTCTAAAATCCGTTTAACTAATTGAGATTACAGAATGCATCAAGCCTTCACGTTATAATTCTAAGTTTCTTCAGCAAATGACACTCCCTCTATTTATGTCAACAGTTCCCCAACCAACACACAGCGTCCCTCATCCCTTCCAGTGCACTCAATTTTATTACCTTCCTTCCAAACAATGCAAAATTCGCTGGCACAGAAGAGTGGGGGCTAAGCAACCAAGTACCTTTGGGTTTCTGAAGACTTTGAACGAGAAGTAGCTGAATTTAATCATTTGTTTTCCTCATTGATTATATGCCTTGTCTACATTTAGTAACTCCTCATAAATGTGAAGAAAAGGAATTTGTCACATGGAGCCTTAGAATTATGCAGCACAGAAACAGACCCTCCGGTCCACCTCATCCACGTCGACCAGATATCCCAATCTGATTTAATCCCATTTGCTAGCATTTGGCCCATATCCCTTTAAACCCTTCCTATTCAGAAACCCATCCAGGTGCCTTTTAAATGTTGTAATTATACCAGCCTCCATCACTTCCTCTTGCAGCTTGTTCCATACATGCACCACCCCTTGCATGAAAAAGCAAATCTTTCCCCTCTCAACTTAAACCTATGTCGTCTAGTTTTGGACTTACCCAGCCGAGAAAAAAAGACCTTGGCTATTCACCCTATCCATGCTGCTCATGATTTTACTAACTATAAGGTCCATAAGGTCACCCCTCAGTCTCAGATGCTTCGGGAAAAAAGCGCCAGCCTATTCAGCCTCTCCTGATAACTCAAACCCTCAGCCCTGGCAACATTCTTGCAAATCTTTTCATGGTTGGAAAAGTTATCATATAAGTGGGATATAATATTATATAAGGGGTGACAGGGTGGCTAGGGGGCAACATGACGGCTCAGTCGTTAGCACTGCAGCCTAACAGCACCAGGGACTCAGGTTCAATTCTAGCCTCGGGCGACCATCTATGTGGAGGTTACACATTCTCCCTGTGTCTGTGTGGGTTTCCACCAAGTGCTTCGGTTTTCTTCCACAGTCCAAAGAAGTGCAGGTTAGGTGGATGAGCCATGGGAAATGCAGGGTTACAGGGATAGAGTAGGTGGTAGGTCTGGGTGGGATCCTACTCAGAGGGACTGTGTAGACTCAATGGACCAAATAGCCTGCTTCCACACTGTAGGGATTTTATAATTCTATGAAATCTGATGCTTAGCTAGTTGTAATTCAATTCATTGTGCAATTGGTCTGTGAAGTGAGTAATTCAGACCGGATTTATAACACAGCTAAAAATGCATATATATTGAAAGCACGGTGTTCAGGTTACATTGCCATTTATCTGTATCACAGTTATTGTTCTTTAATGTTTGCCATCACTGTAACTGTAAAGTACCCAATCACAATGCTATAAAATGAGATAGTAGGAACTGCCGATGCTGGAGAATCTGAGATAAAACGTTGTGGAGCTGGATTTATAAACTGAGAATGTTCTTAGAATCTGAAAACATTTTCTTTGATCAGATCATAACTGTGTACAGTTCTAGGCACTGTATCGACAGTAGGATATATTAGATTTGGATGAAATGCAACTAAGATTTAGCAGAATGTTATCAGGGTCCCAAGGACTAAATTATGAAGAGAAATTTTGTTTGGAATATTGAAGTTTAAGCATTTTGAAAGAAATTTATTAAAATTCTTTCATGGGATGTGAGCAATGCTAGCAATTCAGCATCTATAATTGTTTCTGAACTGACTGTTTCATGGTCATTTCAGAGGGCAGCTGAGAGTCAACCACATTGCTGTGGTCTGGCCTCACATGCAGACCAGATCATGCAAGAATAACAGATTTCCATCTTCAAGGACATTAGTGAAGCAGATGGATTTTTACAGCAATCAATAGTGGTTTAATGACTAATGACTAGTTTTATGTTCCAAATTCATTTACTTAATTTATAATCCACCAGCTGCCGTGGAAGGATTTCAACCACATTTTCAGAACATTAGCCTTAATCTCTGAATTACTAATCCACTGATACTATCACTACCTCACTATCACCCTTAATGGAAGCAATAAAAATAATTTTCTTCCACTCTAGCAGAGTCCAAGACTAGGAGTGCAATCTCAAAATATGAAACAAAGTTAGCAATTCTTCACACAAAGAATGGTGAAAGGTGAAGATCTTTCCTACAAAAAATAGTAGATTGCAAGCTCAACTATTATTTTACTTCTGATATCCACAGGTCTTTGCTCACCAGGGATATGGAATAAAAGTGAATGAAAGGAATTAAGACACAGATCAGTTATGTGTCACTGAAATGGTTTGCCTTGCTTACTCCTACTATTCTGTGGCTATCTGTTGCATCCTGTACAATATACCAATGGAACAGCAGCGAAACAAGATATCAGTCTTTGAACAAACCTTTAATGCATATTTATAGGTTTGCTCCGCTTCTAGCTTTCTCCCTGTCTGAAATTACAAAAATAAATCAAATTACAAAATTCAAGAAGAAGATAGCACATGACAATAAAGGACTTCAGTTTCGTTTTTCCAAAAAAAAGCAAACTCTGTACCAACTGACAATTTTATTTTAACATGTCCTGCCTTTAGTCAGAAGTAAAATTCTGCAAGAATGGATTGAGGATTATCTATAAAATATACTGTCACCAAATCATACATTCACTTACTCTTTTTGAAGCAGTAAATTGATTCAGTGTTCTGATGAAAAGCTCTTAAAACTGGATTAGGGAATGACCTTCACTGTACAAGTTGTATACTGCTCATTTAAAGAACTTGGCCATTATTAATTTCCACTAATTTCACTGGAAGATTACATTTTGAAAAAGAAATTTCAACATTATCCAAATTAATCTTCAATGAATTTCTGAAAATAACAGTCCTCTTCGCTAGAAATAAATTCTACATTGTAAAAGCAGATTGAAATTAAACAGGTATATTCAAATTTATTTTAAAAAGCATATTTCTTGAACATTAGAAAATAGAGAAAGTTATCAAATTAATGATTATTTTACATTTTCATAAATGTTTCAGACTTTACTTGCTGTGTAAACATCAAGTCAGATATGAGAACCTTTTAAAAAAAAGCTATTTCACCCTTACTCTCTCAAAGGTGCCAATATACAGACAGATACTGTTTCAGGAATGTTGAATGAACCAGGTGTGCAATGATGAGTGATCATGTTTACCTGGTGCACTTTTAGTTGACATGCCAGTATAATATAGGAAGTGCAAGCCAACACAATTCTATCTTCATCCAATCTTCGCAAGTGTCCTTTCTGACAAGGGACCACAAGCACAATTTGAAGAATGGAAGCATTTTCCTTCCCTAGCTCTGAGGTGAGTAGGCCAAAACACAACTATTTTCATAGCAATTTTCAAGTCCTTAGGAAAGTCCACTGTGGGTAAATATGGTAATCGATTTGCACAATTGATTTCCAAAAATAGCAAATCAGTACAATTCTCTGTTGTTCTGTTTTAGCATAGCTTGAGAGAAAAGTGCTGGCCAAGACCATAGGAGAAATCCTGCCTATTTGAATGGCACATAAGATAATTTACATCAAGTCAAACCAGGAGCATCCTAGTTCAACACTGCACAGAAAGAAGGCACCATGACAATGTAGCACAATCTCAATACTGCACTCAGGTGGCAACATAAAAAAGGTGTTCAAATTGGAAGTAGGGCTTGGATCCACCTGATCACCCAGGCTGATGCTTAATTACAATCTTCTTCCTCAGGTAAGATCAGTTCACACAACGGAGACCAAAGGTTGAATCTGGGCTCTTGTGGTGCAGTGGCAGTGTGCCTACTTTTGTAAAAAGAGACCAGGGTTCAAGTCCCACCTACTCCAGATTAGTGTAACAACGTCTTTGTACAGGTTGATTAGAAAAATCCAACTCCAGAGTTTATTGGCTAGTGTTTTCACCCATTAAATTTTCAAGTCTCCTTACCCCACGAAAATGTGTGATTTAGCATTTGATAAGCCAGCTAACATAGCTAATCAGAGATAAAAGGTACTGCAGATGCTGGAGAATCCGAGATAACAAGCTTGGGGCTGGATGAACACAGCATGTCAAGCAGCATCATAGGAGCAGGAAAACTTGACGTTTCGGGCCTAGGGTCTAGGCCCGAAAC
>JAHRHZ010000023.1:6284184-6365115 GCA_024137785.1 Ginglymostoma cirratum
GTTTCGGGCCTAGACCCTAGGCCCGAAACGTCAAGTTTTCCTGCTCCTATGATGCTGCTTGACATGCTGTGTTCATCCAGCCCCAAGCTTGCTAACATAGCTAATCATATGTGTTACAATTGGAAATTACTTTCATTCATAAAAAATACCTTTAAGCACACCAGTGTGAGATAGCCCCAGACCTCTGCATTCATGTTACACAGAATATTTGCTTCACAGAGTGCATCTTCAGCATTTGTCAGTTCATTTAGCTGAGTAGATACAGAATAAAAAAAATGGAGTTAATCCCTTGGTTCTGAGAAAGGTATTGCAAAAGCACTTATCAAAGGTAATTTCCCTTGACTATAATTGGTATACTCTGTAATTTGTCTTTGGAGACGCTCAGTACTCTCACAAATACATTAAAAAAAAATTCTATTTACAGTATTTTTATGAAGTTTCCTTCCAATATTTATGTCTCTCATGCACAATGCATCGTTCTGTGGGGAAATTAAAACACAATTTAACTTAATTTACTCCAATGTCTTCTTTAATTATTGTTGCTTTGTGTATGAATGCAGAAATTCATTTGCACACAAGGTTTAAGAAATTAACACTTAGCTTCCACACTCTGAAAGTTTCTCCATAATCCCCTCCATCCTCCTCTCCTCCTCCAAAGTATCTCCCTCTTGAGAACTGCCTCGTTTACCAAGTATTTGCTTAGCCTAACTGTATTTGCTTCTTTGGCTCAATGCCCTTTTTGGTTTCATTAGGCCGCAGGGGTATTTTTCTAATGCGGTCTGCCTCTATCGGGATCTCAAACTCCTACCCATTATCTCTGTTCCCATCTCCACAAATGCTGCTGACCTTCTGAATATTTCCAGTATTTTTTGTTTACTCACTCGGTAGCAGGCTATGCCAACCCCTAGCCAGGACAAACAGGATGGTGCTCTCTTGGAGGTGAAAAGGTAGGTAGATTTGGCTGATTTATACTGAAAAAATACATTAGAAACAACAATCAGATGCTTTATAAATATAAATAAACCATAAAAATAAATAAAACTCCTCTGTCGAATTCTGCCCAGATCCAACATCTGGTGCAAATAACATCTTTTTGCATCAAGCACTGATTGTATAACATATAATGAGGCTTGTAAGATTAAAGGTTACATGTGTTGAATCGAAGGTTAAACGTCCTTTGAGGAAAAGAGCAATTCTTAAAAAAATTTAACTTAAATACTGGTTTGACGTTTATGAGTGAAAGGTTGGATCAAGAGAAGGAGAGCTGAGAGTGATGCGATCATAGCAATTAATCTTAATGCTAAAATCAGTACATAAGCGTGGGCACTAAGAGGGAAATAGACAAAAACCAATAGAACGCATTGGCAGGAGAAGGCAGACACTGAATGTGAGACAAAAAGGCTGAAGATGTTGGAATCCAATGCAGACAAACAGGAGGCTGGAAGAACACAGCAAGCCAAGCAGTATCTGGAGGAAAGGAGCGGTCAACGTTTTGGGTATTGCCCTTCTTCAGGGCTGGATGTGGGGGTAGGGGGAGCTGCAGCTAAAGGAGGAGGAGGGGTTTAGCAGAATAGTGGTGATAGGTGGACACCAGTAGTACGTACAACCTGGTTGGTCGTTGGGAGGGATGAACCAGTTGGTAGCTGGAAGGGAGGGTCAGTAGGTGGAATGGAAGGGAGGAGGCAGGGGTGGAAAAGTAAGCCAGGGAATGGGTGGGAAGGTTATTTGAGATCAGAGAACTCAATGTTGAGTCCTCCGGGCTGTAGGGTCCTCTCCAACAGATCCATCCCGTACTTCCCAGCCCCCTCACCCCACCAATACTCTTCTCCGCCTCGCCGAATTAGTCCTCATCCTCAATAACTCTTCCTTCAATTCTTCCCACTTTCTCCAAATCTGGGGATTGCCATGGGCACTCACATGGGCCCCAGCTACGCCTGTCTGTTTGTCGGTTATGTCGAACGGTCCCTCTTCAGTATGTACACCAGTACAGTTCCCCAACTCTTCCACCATTACATTGATGATTACATCGGTGCTGTGTCCTGCACCCAGGCTGAACCTGAGCAGTTCATCGACTTTGCTAACAATTTCCACCCTGCCCTTTAATCCACTTGGTCTATCTCAGACACCTCCCTCCCATTTCTTGAGCTCTCCATTTCCATTTCTGGTGACAGTTTACAGACCAACATTTACTATAAAACCACAGATTTCCATAGCCACCTAGACTCCCATCCTGCAAAAACTCCATCCTATTTTCCTAATTCCACCGTCTCCATCACATCTGCTCTGACAAGGAGACATTCCACTCCCAAGCATCCTGGATGTCCTCCTTTTTCAAACAACATTCTTTTCCCTGCTTTGTCATCCAGACAGCTCTCCATTCCCTGCTCCTCAGCTCTAAACCATTCCAACCCCAAACATAATAAAGATAGGGTCCCCCTTGTCCTCACTTTCCTCCGCATCCAACGTATCCTCATCAAACACTTCCGCCAACTCCAATTAGACCCCACCACCCGGAACATCTTCCACTGCCCACCCCTCTCTGCCTTCCGCAAGGACCATTCCCTTCGCCACTCCTTAGTTCGCACCACAATCCCCACCAACCACTCCAATCTCCCCCACCCCCCCGCACCTTCCCCTGTAACCATAAAAGATGCAACACCTGCCCACACACCACCTCCTTCACCTCCATCCAGGGCCCTAAACAGTCCTTGCAGGTGAGACAGAGCTTCAACTGCATTTCCTCCAATCCAATCTACTGCATCTCCTGCTCTGGATGTGGATTTCTCTACATCGGTGAAACCAAACGTAGACTAGGTGACCATTCCGCCAAGCATCTTCGTCTGGCCCATAATGGCCAGCCTAACCTCCTGGTCACTGCCCATTTCGACTCCCCACCAACTACCCCCCCAACCCCGACTCCCCCTCCGACATGTCCGTCCTTGGCTTCCTTCAGTATCACAGCAATTCAGAACATAAATTTGAGGAATAACGCTTTATCTTCCACCTGGGTACCCTACAGCCCACAGGACTCAACACTGAGTTCTCTAATTTCAAATAACCTTCCCACCCATCGCCCAGCTCCCTTTTCCAGCCCTGCCTCCTCCCTTCCATTACACCTACTGACCCTGCCTTTGAGCTACCAACTGGATTCATGACTCCCATCGTCCAACCAGATCATACCTACTACCGGTGTCCACCTATCACCATAATTCCGCTACCCTGCTCCCCTCACCTTTATCTTCAGCTCCCCCTACCTCCACATCCAGTCCTGAAGAAGGGTAACACCCAAAATGTTGACTTCTCCTTTCTTCCAGATGCTGCCTGGCTTGCTGTGTTCTTCCAGCCTTCTGTTTGTCTACATTGGATTCCAGCATCTTCAGCCTTTTTTTCTCACATTCTATGACATTTACCTGGCTGACCTCATTACAATCACTATAGCGAGGTTACAGTATATGTATTATCCAGATGCTGAATGAATGCAAATACAGTAAACTTTACTTTAACTGGCACCTGAACCAGCACTCTCGATAAACTGGCAAAAATTATATACTGCAAATACTGGAGTTTAATGTATTATCATGATCTCTGCAATGTCTAAGTAGTCAGTTGAGGGTGTGAGTGAGAAGGCTCTCGGCCAGTTAATTTTATTTAAGGTGAAGTTGTATTATTAAATTGATTTATGCTGTAAATAAAATATAGCAGTAATGTGTATACCCCCTGCATTATATCTCTATTAATTAGCTTGTGCTTTTACATTGATTATGTGGACCTCTTGATCAACCAGAATATATAACTAACCAGTACACTCCTGGTCCCATAGATGCCAGTTGATAAAAAGTTTTCTGAACACTATATTTTCTTAAACGTTAGTCAAAATTCTTTTGTGGGCCACCAATTAGTGGGTTGGAGGTGAACAGCAAGTACGTTGCTTTTAGCTACAGAACACAGCTGAGTTTGAAATTAAGAATTGGAAGAAATGATTTACTTTCACATAGATTCTTACTGTTGTTCTTGTGTGATATGAAAAATCCTGAAAATTATACCTATGCAACTTAAACTGTTGCAAAAAGCCTGGAAACTAAATTGGAACTCAATTTATGAACTATTCTGTGACAGGCAGACATAACTGGTATCTGTGGACATTCTACAAATGGAATTTCCCAAAGACATTATTTAATGCATGTATTTCCAATGCATTTTGAATTGTACTGTTGCAATCCGTCCCACTGATACCAACATGTGATAGATACCTTGCTGTGTTACCATCAAATACTTTACAGCAGATTAGATTCTTATAAATTACCACAATATCCTTACAAATGTAATCCTTATGCAATGTCATAAATAAGATCAATATTCATTTAGATCTGCTATTTATATACAAACCAGATGAAAGCTTGAGAGGGAATGGCTAAAATACAATTACATTTTCCCTATTCTCAAATGATAGTAATATGTAAAATAAATAATAAGGTTTTTGAGAAGATTTGTAGCTCGGGTTGCTGATGCAGTTGTTGACTTGTTCACCAAGCTAGTAAGTTTGTTTGTAAAAGTTTCGTCACCATGCTAGGTAACATCATATGTGAGGCTCCCGTGAAGTGTCGGTGTTCTGTCCTGCTTGCTATTTATGTGCCTTGTTTTGCTGGGGTGGGCAGCATCACTTCTGGATTTGTTTCTTAGTGGTTGGTATATGGGGTCCAGCTCTACACGTTTGTTAGTGGAATTCTGGTTTGAGTGCCAGGCCTCCAGAAACTCTTGTGCACGTCTTTGCTTGGCTTGTCCTAGGATGGCTATGTTGTCCAGGCGAACTGGTGTCCCTCTTTGTCCATGTGTATTGAAATGAGTGAGAGTTGGTCATGTCTCTTGGTAGCTAGTTGGTGTTTGTAAATCCTGATGGCTAATGTTCTTCTGGTTTCCCTATGTAATGTTTTTGGCCACACTAGCCTTGTTACTAGACAGACCAGGGATACAGATACCCAACAACGTGATGAAACATCTGCGAACAAGCTTACCAGCTCAGTGAGCAAGTCCATAACCGAATAAATACTAAAAATGTTATTTCAATACCCCACTCCAGTGAGAGCATTTTATTGAATTCAAATTTGCATACATTTCCTGTGAAATTGAAATAAATTGTCCTTACTTACTGATTGAAACTCTTCTTCCTGCAAGTAGATGGAGCCTAGTCTCAGGCAGATGGAATGCATGTCAAGAGCATCATTCACATAACACAAAGCACGTTCATAATATTCCTTAGCCTTGCTGTAGTTTTCTTTCATATAGCTTAGATGTCCCAGCAAAGCCCACAGGTCTGGATTCTGTAGTAGCAAAGTTGTCAGAAAATTTATTCTTCAGCTTCCAATGTAAGAGAATAAATGATTATTATTGGAGAAATTGATTGGCTTCCACAAAATAAACAATTAAAGAACAGGAAATACAGGCTTACATGTTATTTACAACAATGATAGGCCTGGAGTTTACAACAACAACAATGATGAAAAATTCAGCGTACCCCGCCATTACTTCTCTGAAACTGACGGCAACTTCTGGAGTCAATACTTACGCAATTTAAACTCAAAAAGTGCTGAAGGCCCCCAAGAATACAATCGAGAAGAAATTACAGAACTGACAAAAACTTGTCCTTCTGCAACTATTAGTCTGGTTTTTAAAATCCTTGAAAAAGTGAGACCTTGTTGAATGAGGTATAACTGGATTTTCATCAGTGTACTATTTTCATAGGTAGGGCTGAACAGTGTGAATGGTCCTAAAAGCTGATTTTATATTCATGGAATGCCAATATTTTTCAGTATGATATTTCAAAATATTTGAGTTTAATACTAATACCTATAGACCAATCTTTATTTTACTCATCATAGAATGATCATTTTTAAAAAAGGTCAACTGTTCAGCCTCCTGGCCAAATCGTTATCAACTCCTTTGTATGTCCAACTGTACTTCTCTCTCTTTGGGCTGTATCCTATCGTTCACTCCCTACCCCACCCCTCTCCCTATTTTCTACATATAGACCGACATTTTCCCAGCTCTAATGAAGGGTCACTGGACCTGAAACATTAACTCTGATTTTTTTCTTCACAGATGCTGCCAGACCTGCTGAGCTCTTCCAACAACTTCTGTTTTTGCTCTTGAAAGATAACTGATGCTTTTAACATCCTTGTTTACTGTCTGTGAGAATACTTTAGTGATTGGCTGCTTAACCTGTTTGCTAGCACTACTTTTGTTGGATGTCTGGGATCATTTTAAGAACAATACAAGGGACCAAAGACAGTGAGGAATTTATAGTAAATAACAGCAGCTGAGAAAAAGGATAAGATAAATTAAAGGGATTAAAATCTGACAGATCTCCAAGACCTGATGACCTGCATTCAAAGGATCTAAAAGAAACACACAGATACAGTGGATGGGATGAACATGGATTTTTCCAAAATTCCCGAGATTCTAGAATGGTCCTGGCAGATTTGAAATCAGAAGATGTAATTCCACTACACAACAGCATCCACTGTTCTTTCAGTTTTTAGTTAGATGTAATTCCACAATTCAACAAAGGAGGGAGAGAAAAGAAAGGAACTTCAGGCCAGTCTTTGGCATCATGTTGAAACTAACAATGAGAAAGGAGGGAGTTGTGACACACAGATTGCTACTTATTTGTGTCACAAAATTTTCAACAAAGTCAGCTTCTAGTCTATGGGAAAAATAAAATCCCCTTGATTATCACATGTTCTTTGTTTCAAGATCCATTCATATCATCTTTAATGCCATAACAGTAGAACTAGAACGGTAGACATATAAAGTCCTCCCTCCAGCGTTTATGGCTGTTGTTTTTCTTAATCTCCAGCCATGATTCTGTTTTCTGATCCTCCAAGATAAGATTTTCTCACTATAATCAGTCATTACTGTCAGGCAATTCCTCCTTTTCCATTCTGTCTGACTTTTCAAAATGTGAGATACCCTGAAATATTTATTTCCCAATGTCATCATCCTGTAATTAATTGGATCTCTCTCTCTATTAGAAACTAGATCGAAGTCATTTCTCTCTATTTGTGCCACTAGTTCATTGATCTCATTGTGAATGATCTCATTATGCATTCAGATAAAGAGCACTTCATTTTAAGTATTTTACTACCAACCTTTGCATAAATAAGCCACAGTTGCCAGGTTACCACAGTGAGGCCTGAAGTTACGGCTATCGTGATTGTGCTCACAATTTGGGTCGGTATGTGTGGTCAGAATGTTAAAATGAGCACTGGAACCACAGTCCATGACTGGAAGACCAATGCTCTTCCTGAACCATGTTTTGGCTCCAATGGGGTGTTGTTGAGGAGCTCAACTATTGACTGTACTGTGTGCTATAGACCTAAATCAGCCATTGTGGTGCAAGGTGGTATTCATCAACACTTTAAATGATCCAATTCTAAAATACAGGAATCCAGATGCAGAAAAAAAACCAGTAAAAAAACAGCACAATGGCGGTTTCCTGAAAACTGTGTGCAAAACTCTTCCCATCTTGAATTTCGATTTAAAAATTTGCCACAAATGGAAATGTTCATTAAAAAGATCATCAATGCTTAAGGGGAGGAGAAGGTTTATTGGTCAATTTATAGTTATTTATATCTATGTGAGTAGCATTAGAAATAAAGCAAGCAAATTGGAAGCATAGATGCAGCATTCAGAGTTTGATGTGGTATCCAGTTTGATGTGGTATCCATTAGTCAGATCTCCCACTCAGTTACACAGCTTCATACATGTGCTAAATCACTAGCAATCACTAGCTCACGATGGTTTCCTGTACTAATGCTGAGAAGATTCTGCACATGCTGTTCCAAACCCACCCAATATAAGCATTGCTAATAGAGTCATACTCATACAGCACAGAAACAGACTCTTCAGTCCATCTTGTCCATGCTGCAGTCTCAAACTGAACTAGTATGGTTTGCCTGTTTTTGGCCCATATCTCTCTAAACATAGAAGATAAACTTTTCCTATTCATGTGCCTGTCAAAATACCTTTTAAATCTAGTAACTGTACCTGCATCTACCACTTCCTCTGGCAGTTCATTCCATAAACAAACCACCTTCTTCAAGTTTTCTACGAGTTTAACAATTTTCTTTGCAACTTACAAAACAATTTCTTGTGGAATCTGACAAATACACTTAAAAAGCAGCCATGCTCAGTGCGCACTGTTATTTTTGGCCCTCCCTTCTCCCTGCATTCAGACAACAATGCAGCTGAAGTAGTCTCTCAGCTGGCACATCAATGTTCATCACATAGGAGAAAAAGGAACAGAATATGCTCTGACTGACAGTTGCCATGACAGAATTCACAATTTCTGCAGGAAACTTGAGTCTAAGCTCCATTCAGCAAGATTGGTGGGGAAATCTGCATAAATTTCAGAGTAGAGATAGTAGGAACTGCCGATGCTGGAGAATCTGAAATAACAAGGTGTGGAGCTGGATGAACACAGCAGGCCAAGTAGCATCAGAGCAGGAGGAAAGCTGACATTTCGGGTCTGGACCCTTCTTCACAAAACTTTCTGAAGAAGGGTCCAGACCTAAAATGTCAGCTTTCCTGCTCCTCCGATGCTGCTTGGCCTGCTGTGTTCATCCAGCTCTACACCTTGTTATCCTAAATTTCAGAGAAGTTTGGATTCAGTGGGATCTAGGAAATTCCAGGCCTCAGAATAATTTATTCAACAATTGAGCCAGGTCTACACTCTCCTGAGTTTACAGACCCATCTAGTCTGTCTTTTCACTTACTTTATGGTCAATCCGACTTGCTTCCGCAAGAGACTCCTCTGCTTTTGCAAACTCCTCCTGAAATATGTAAAGCCGGGCGAGAATCACGTGATATTCACAACTTAGTCCAATTTCACCTAAAAGCATCTCATGTGCCAAGGCTCTTGTTGCAAACTAATAGCAAAAATAGAAAAAAAAAGTTTTATTGAGTTAACAATGGCCAAACATGTGGTGACCTACCAGAGTTTAGCTTGTTATAAAGAGAAACAGAAACAAAGGACAAGTAAAATTGAAATGTTGTTAATTAGTTGAGATGTTGTGCTAAATCAGAGGTCCTAGGCTTGCACTTCTCTGAGACTTTGGAAAAGTCCAAACAATAGTTTATTACTTGCCATGAAAGACAAACTCTGAGGAAAAGTTGGTTCAAAAATAAATGAAAACTGAGAAAGAAATCAAAAATGCACTAATTAAAAAATGACACAGGTAAGTGGATGAATAAAGAATGAACACACTGGACTGAATGTTTCCAGGAGTTCAATATCATTATCTGGTTTGGCAATCTACAGTTTCTTACAACTGCCTCACTCTTATTTAAACAATGTTATGATGCAGGCTGATGTTAGTACTCAACAAGTCAGATCCCAGAGTGAAACCTGGCTTGACAGACCCTAATTCTCTTTTTTTAAAATCATGGAGGTCAGCTACTGAACAAATTCACACCAGTCTTGAGAGTACTTTTAACATAAAGAATAAAATATATATTGACAAAGGAAAGACTCAAACTATATTACACTAGATTTTTAAAAAAGGGAAGATTTTGGTATGAGTACAATTAAAGAATTTAAACTCTAACTGTTCATTTTACCTGGCAAAATCCTCTCAAATAATAAACCCCAAAGGTTCACCACTATCTCCATACCAAGGCTTCTTGCTCAGCTTTGCAGAACTGCAACTAGTTTCCTTCCGGCGCATTCTCTGGATGCTTTTTCTTCATCTGATCTCTCCCCGAGACACAAGAAACAAACTGCAAGCTAAATGCACTATCACTTTAATTTCAGAGCAAACATACCAGCTCTCTAAACTCAGTTTTCAGTATTCTTGAACAATTTCTTACTGAAGAGTTTAGAACTACTGCCTCCACTTTCTGACATTTCCACACACTGATCAACTTCTAGCTTTTTCAGTCTATATCCCTGTACCCCTGTGGTCAGCTAACAGCATAGCCTTTTTCAAAGTTCTTTTTTAGAAGATACACTAAACACCGGACACTATCTCTTCACTTCTAAGACTGTAAAACCTCAATAAAAAAAAACAACCCAGATCTCCTGGCATCGAGCCCGCAAAAATAACTGCAAAAATCAAACTAACCATACCTTATCCTTCTGAAAACAAAATACTAAACATAAATTAAACTTAAATTATTCATTGTTCCTAAAACCAACTATGCGGTTACTTCAACTTTACATAATTATATAGGTTTTGTTTCTGCTTATTAGAATGCAGATACTTGAAAAGAGTTTCTCTGGGTCTTAATGTTGACAGTGTTGTCATACACTGGGACCAATCATGGTCTGGAATTACTGATTTTGAAAGTTTAATTGATAGCAAAGTGGTAACATATGTAATGCGTATGGATATGAAAAAGTAAGTACTGTAAAAATAAACTAACAGTTATGAAGTGTTGCACAGAGGTTGCTCTCAAATGTTTACTGTTTTGACCATTCCCATTGGGAAGTTAACCTGTTCCTGTTTTCAAAATGTGATTAGGTGCTACGTAAATTTTTTTAAAGTAAGGTCTTGTAGCTAACCTGCAAAGCATAAACATCCAAAAGAAACTTTGCTGCTTCCATGTAGATACTTCTTGAACATACAGGAATGGTCTCTCTTGGTGGGGGTTCAGGAACAGGAGGAGCAGGCACTGGCTCATCTGGCTGCACTACTGTTGCACTCTCATTAACATCAATGAGCTTTGGCAGTTCTACAAAAGACAGAACACTTTTACAATAGTCTGTCAGTCGATTGCTTGGCCTAACTTTTTGATATAAACCTGAAGCAACATCAGTTAAGTTTAACATTAGTCAAGCTTCATAAAACATCAGTTTTTGCATTTGCAAAGATTGACTCAACCACACAATTAGATTCAGGGAATTCAGATAAACCTGTTCATTCGTTTTTTACCTTTTCCTGTTGGAATGGAATGTGGGATATCTACAGTTCTCCTGGCATCTTTTTTTTCCCCACAATTTATCCCACTGCATTCATGTTAGTTACAAGCGTGCATGATTTTTGCAAATGAGTAGGAATGTAGGAATAGGGTTACCAGTGGGTAAATCCTGCCAAATTGAGCGCTCGTCCCTTATCTATACTCACTGTCTCCTGCTGTTCAGCCAAGTTCCTAATCAGATCACTACTTCATTTTCAATTCTATGGACATAAAACCTAGCTAATGGTATTTCAAGAGCAAGTCCATATACCTAACATCATAGACACTCCCCAGTCCATCTCTTAAACATAGAATATAGAACATAGAACAGTACAACACAGCACAGGCCCTTCGGCCCACGATATTGTGCCCACCTATTATCCTACTAAGATCAATCTACCCTGCATATCCTACATTTTACAATCATCCATGTGCCCATCCAAGAGTCGCTTAAAAGTCTCTAAAGTATCTGACTCCACTACCACTGATGGCAGCACATTCCACACACCCACCACTCTCTGTGTGAAGAACCTACCTTTGACATCTCCCCATACCTCCTTCCAATCACCTTAAAATTATGCCCCCTCGTAATAGTCATTTCCACTCCGGGAAAAAGTCTCTGACTATCCACTATCTATGCCTTTCATCATCTTGTACACCTCTATCAAGTCACGTCTCATCCTTCTTCGCTCCAATGAGAAAAGCCCTAGCTCCCTCAACCTTTCCTCATAAGACCTGCCCTCCAGTCCACACAGCATCCTGGTAAATCTCCTCTGCACCCTCTCTAAAGCTTCCACATCCTTCCAATAATGAGGTGACCAGAACTGAACACAAGATTCCAAGTGTGGTCTAGCCAGAGTTTTATAGAGCTGCAGCATAACCTCACGGCTCTTAAACTCAATTCCCCTGCCAATGAAAGCCAACACAACCCTATCAACTTGGGTAGCAACTTTGAGGGATCAATGGACGTGGACCCCAAGATCCCTCTGTTCCTCCACACTGCTGAGAATCCTACCATTAACCCTGTATTTTGCATTTAAATTCGACCTTCCAAAATGAATCACTTCACACTTTTCTGGGTTGAGTTCCATCTGCCACTTCTTTGCCCAGCTCTGCATCCTGTCAATGTCCTGTTGCAACTAACCCACCCTTCCACTTCCTCATCCAAGTCATTTATAAAGATCACAAGGAGCAGAGGTCCCAGAACAGATACCTGCGGAACACCACTGGTCACCGAGCTCCAGGCTGAATACTTTCCATCTACTACCACCCTCAGTCTTCTATTGGACAGCCAGTTTTGTATCCAGACAGCCAAATTTCCCTGAATCCCATGCCTCCTTACTTTCTGATTCAGCCTACCATGTGGAACCTTATTGAATGCCTTGCTAAAATCCATATACACCACATCCACTGCTCCACCTTCATTGATGTATTTTGTCACATCCTCAAAGAATTCAATAAGGCTTGTGAGGCATGACCTGCCCCTCACAAAGCCATGCTGACTATTTCTAATCAAACTGTGCTTTTCCAAATAATCATAAATACTATCTCTCAGAATCCTCTCCAATAATTTGCCCACCACAGAAGTAAGACTGACTGCCCACCACAGAAGTAAGACTGACTCTTCATCCTCGTCATCAAAAAGTTCAATCAGGCTCTTCAGACATGACTTGCTGATAAATTCATTCATAATAACATAAACTTTGAGATTTACTCAAAAATAAAATGGGTAGTGATGTGTTATATCAGATTTCCAGCACCACTACGTTGATCCAGATTGCCGAGGAGAACGTAAACTCAAATCAGCAAGGCTGTGTTCGGAGTTAGGTAGGCACTGCACAAAAACTGCTTTATAGTGGATTTTTACTTCTTGCACCAAGTGTCTGGGGCATGACTGCCAATATCTTCTTGATAGCATTAATTCTCAAGTTTACAAGTTGAAAAATTTGTTTTAACTGGAGGACCAAGAAAAGGAAGCAGGTTCCTATGGTGGGAGGAATTGGGAGGGGTGACAAAAATCAGAAAAGACACCTGGAGTTGTGAACAAATCTGAGCCATAATAGGTCATCAGTGGCAGCAGTGAGGAAAGGAACACCAGCTTCCATCATCATAAGGCATTGACATGTGTAATATCACATCGAGCGCAACATCACCCAATCAAATTTAAACCTCCTTAAACCTAAAATTAAAATCAGAGTATTCGATAGGATTTTTGTTGATTGCAACAGGATTGGCGGGATATGAATTTCATTGAGGAATCTGGCCTGAGCAGCAAGTATTAGCCCGAGTGCATTGAGCACGAGCAGAGACTCTGATCGAGTCGCATGATTTGTTTCTAAGGTTGGCTGCAGATGTTCTCAGATTTCTACAAATAACCGTGACTGGACATTTAAATAATAGAGCCTTAACGTACAGCCATTCATTCTTTGGGGGTGTTCATAGAGCAGGGAGTTTGAGTTCCCAATGTGGAGAGGCAGCAGAGTATCACTTATTTAAATCATTTAAATTCCACACAACACTAGCCTTACTTCAGGTGCCGACTTTTCCCAAGGGTGTGATTTTCCTCTACCTGGAGGTAGCATGAGATGTGGTGAGAAGGGACAATAATTGAGCGAGTTAGCCCTTGAGAAACACTACTCTTTCTTGCCATCTCACAATTTAGCTTCTGCCCAAGGAGGTCCATGGGTGAACTTCTCAACCTGCCAGTAAATAAGACCTTTAATAGGTGAATAAATGGCTATTTAAGGGACCCAACTTGCCACTTCCCAGATTACATTCCTTCTTGGTGAGCAAGAAAAGTATCTAATTTCCCAACTGGGAAACCAGGGCAAACTGCCTGTTTGGTTTGGGGAGAGGTCTCCAATTGCACCAATCGGAGAAGGGGTAATTGGAGGTACAAATTAGAGGATTGGTATGGGTACAAAGTTGGCGGCCTCCAAAACCCACACTTCCATCTTGCCTCTAACCCTCTCCCGTGATCCACACTATGTGAGAAGAATATAAAAATTTCTTCCCTTCTCACCGCAGAATTCCCTGAGGAGTAGGCCTCGACTAGTAGTCTTTAGAACCAGGAAGCTACTAGCCTCTGACTGACTGGCAACGTCTGGCATTTCGGGACACACATAACAAGTCTGTGAATCACCAAGAAATTCACCCACTTTTGCCTGTCAGCTCTTACCAAGCTGATTGGCAGGTGAATCGGTGAATTATCCCAGCAGTGGGGGTAATGCGACAGTTGCACCTTATACAATCATCCCGCACCTTGAGAAAAAAATGGGAAAATCATGCCCTAAATGTTGCAAGTTGGTATTTCTCCAATTTGAAAATTGTCTGTGCTATGGCATAGCACTCCTTACATATTTTACAACTAATTTTAGTAAGGAGAGATCTAAAAAACTACCTGGTAGATTTTATAAAACATAACTGCCAGGTGGGAGAAAAAAATGAGAACTCATGTTTACCTATGTACTGTAACATGTGCTTGCTAACCAAAAAATGTGTTTTCCCACCTACTTCTCAAAAAATTCACATACAGCTGTGTAATGTAATCATCACAATGCCTGCTTTCTCACACGTGGATATGTATATGTATACAGCCTCAGTAAAATTCACGTTTATTTGGTACATGTGCAATAATTAAACATTTCAGTTATATGCTTATATAACGTATTGCAAAAAGTTGAGTACTAGATATGGTTCCAAAATAATTTATAAATATTACTTGAGATGCTGGACTATATGGCCTTTTGGTGCAGGGAACTAATAAAAGTGGGATGTTGTTCTTTGATGCAAGCAGTTTGTTTCCATGTGTGACATTCTGGGAACATTTGACTTTACAATATGTAAAATACTTAGTATTATTGCACTTATACTTAAACATTCTGTATAATTTCCATATTTTGCGCATAATAAAGATAACAGTTGCACTGTTTAAAACTTATAATGGCTGCCCATCGTGCATGATAGGTCAATGGGGCCTGATTCCCTTTAGAACCTTGCTGTGGCTTTCCTGTCATCATTTTTGTCAATATTTGGCAGAATATGAGGCGGTTGTTAGGCAGAAGGTTCACCCACATCAGCAAATACCCTTGTACCAACCCCGTGCAAGGCTTGTGAAGGTTGCTGTCTCCCTCCTGATGCCATAGGGAAAACATGTTTCTCAAAGAACACCACTGACCGACAACTAAGAAAGCACTCCCATTGACAGGGACCTGAAATAAAACCCACACATTTGACCAAAGTCGTGGATTCTCTACCAGAGCATACTTCGTATTCTACAAACTGGCGATGTTCCCAACTCTAGCTGATGCACCTTCTACTTAACTATAACATAGAAATGGACGTGAATGGCGCAGTCCCAGGGTTCAACTGTCCACAGAAAATCTGGGCAACCCATAAGTGCTTGAGAAGGGACCAGGAACATGAGGAACAGTTCCAGTTGGGATTCACATTACAACAGTGGTTAGCACTGCTGCCTTAAAGTGCCAGGTACTCAGGTTTAATTCCAGTCTTGGGTGACTGTGTGGAGTTTGCGTGGGATTCCACTGGCTGCTCTGGTTTCTTCCTGTAGTCCAAAGATGTGCAGGTTAGGTGGAATGGACATGCTAATATGGCTCCATTATGCCCATGGATGAGCAGGCTAGGTGGATAAGCCATGATAAATGAGGGGTTGGGGTGGGGAGTTGATTTGAATCCGCTTTCCCATGGTCAGTGCAGACTCAATGGGCCAAATGGCCTCTACCTGGCCTGTAGGGATTCCATGGTTCTACACTGAACTGCTCCTCTGCGAGAATATTGTTAGTGGCATGGCACTTGTATACAGCTACTTGTAATTTCTGGGTTATAAATATGAATTAAGATACAATTAAAAATGACATTTAATCTAATGTTTTTTAGCACACAATTTGAATTATCCAGTCATTAACTAACCAATCAACCAAAGTAGAGGACAATCCTAGTTTGCCTTTTCGAATCCTGACTAGCTACAGCAAACAAGGATATGTTACACCTTTAAAAGGAGTGAGAAACCCACAGTTTTCCTGAGTTGACCAAATGAGCTGTTCTGGGACTCAGCAGGGTAGGAAATTGCCAGAAGTGACCGCAAATACCCTTTTCCCTCAGCAAAATTCCTTCCAATGAGTTGTTATGCCTAGATTATTTTATGCTGTTTTGATGTTCAACCAAAGAGGGGTGAGGTAAGAAAGAGTGCTAAAGGAAATTCAGAAAAAACTACAAATCTTCTTCCCAAAAGGGTAAGAAAGATAATATTATTGTGTAAAAGAAAGGGAATTGGTGAGAGAATTTAAATGTTGACTGACCCTTAAGAGAAGATCTCTTTTTATTGATGATTGAAGACACAACTTTTGGAACTATATCAGCAGATGTTCCAACAGGGGTTGCAGCAGACATTGTACTCGGGGTGTCCTGGACTGGAAGTTCAATTTCATCTGTTGCAGCTTGTTGATCTACAGAAGAAGTAAACAATACTGTGTTCATTAACACAATTTTAATGTTAAATGTGTTCATTATGCTCAGAACATAAGAGTAATTTGGCCTTATGATTCTGGCAGAGTTTCAACATTAACTTCACTTTGTTACCTTTCCTCAAATCCCCTATTTCCTTTATGCCCAAAAGCCAATCAATCTCAATCCTCAAATACACTAAATGACTGAGCATCCACAGTCCCCAGGAATACACAATTCAAAGGAGTCACAACACTGTGACTGAATGAATTTCTCCTCATCTTAGCCAGACACCGGTGACCTGGAGAAATTAGTTCAGCTGGAAAGTTTAAATTGAAGGAAGTGAGTAAAATGCAAAATAAAATGTTAGTTTGTAACTGTAATGTTTACCACAAAAGAACTGTACCATTGTTAAAAAAATGCCTCAGATGTATTCTTATTAGAATCCATTTAATTTCAGCAAGACTCCCTTACTTTATAACTCCAATCCTTTTGTTAACATACCAGCTGCTTTCATTACTGTTTGCCTCATTTGCATGTTAAACTGTCTGTGACTTATGTAAAAGAACACCTACATCCTCATTAATGTCAATATTTTTACAAGTCTATCACATTTATAAAAACGTGTAGATTTTTATTGTTCTGAGCAAAGTAAACAATTTCATTTTTGTCTTATTACTCTACATCTGACATCTTCTTACTGAACCATTATATTTCTTTGTGTTTTTCTTTCTCTTCTAACTTTCCCAAATAGCTTTACAATAATACATAACTGCACTACAGAATTGACATTTCAAAACATATGACCTAATTTAGTTTTAGATCACTGGATCTTCAATTGAGTTGCGCATGAGGGAGTCAATTCTAACTTTTGGGGAACTAAAGCCATGGCGTGCATGGATAGAAAACGATCTTCTTGAAACCATAAAAAGCATTGCGAAGCAAAGTTATGCAGCATGCATTAAATTTAAGCACAGATGATCATGTGCTTGTTCACTTATCTTACTATTTCTATTTTAATAATCAAAAAGGTTAGACCTCCCCAGGCAATGTTGCACATCAGACTAACTTATAGATACAAGTACGATTTTTTGGAAAAAGTGTCATTGTCCATCCTCTGGAGTTGTGTGCGAGATAACAGGCAACACCATGTCTTTTAAAGGGGAGAGGTGTCCACACAGGCATCTTAGAATATACAGTAACCCCATGAAAAAGTGAAATACATATGTCTTTTCACCTTTTTTATCACTGTCAGGTTCAGGTTCAGGAACATCTGTTTCCTTTGACTTGACAACGATCACATCATCCAAAGACTTCTTCACTGTGTCAGCTGCTGTTTGAAGCTTTTTTGCCTCAGCAAAGGCCATTTCAGAGAGAATTGTACGATCCTGACTTTCATAGAACAGCCCTGGATACGCAGTTATACCATTAGAAAATAGAATCAGATTAAGTTACACGTTATTAGCTGGTAAAACACTGGTGATGTCTAGGGTGGAATTTTGTGTTTTCTTTGTCATCTCAATTGCTTACTGAAAAGGTGACAAGACGTCCAAGTTGACCTTCCAGAGCACGGCCTGCTGTAGCTTCCTCCAATCAGACAGTTTAATGGACAGCGACAAACATCTCTCTGAAATCAAGTCTCTCAGGGTGGAGGTCCTACGCAGCAAGAGCTGCTAGCCTATTACAGACCAGCAGCTCTTGCACTTAGAATAATAGAATCCCTACAGTGCAAATAGAGGCCATTTGGCCCATCAAGCCTGCACCGACTCTCCAAAGAGCATCCCACTCAAACAACCCACTCAAAATCTCCATAACCCCACATTTACAATGGCTAATCCAATAGCCTATACATCCCTCGACACTACAGGGCAATTTAGCATGGCCAATCCACCTAACCTGCATATCTTCAGACTGTGGGAGGAAACTAGAGCATCCAGCAGAAACCCACATATACACGTAGAGAACATGTAAACACCACACAGTCACCTGAGGATGGATTTGAACCCTGGTCTCTGGCACTGTTAGGCAGCAGTGCTAACCACTGAACCATCATGCCGTTTGGCAGCATCACCAAGGAGACGATGAAGCTGACGGAAGGACAAGCAAAATCGCACGGACAAAAGAATCAGGGAAGTGCATTTTGAGAGGGGGGGTATGGGGAAGGATTTCACATGTAATGAGTGGCAGGGAGATGGGATGGGGTGTGAGCTGCAAAGGCAGGGTGGTGGCTCTTCCTGCCCTACACCCAGTCTCTCGATCATGAACGAATTAGTGCAGATTGAAGGATCCTCCCATGCCACAACACAACCCATGTCACCATTTGGCTGTACAAATATTAACCGTCCTCTGCTCTTTGACAGTTCCAATTGCTGTGTGTGCGTGCTGTGCACACGAGTGTTGTTCTGTTCTGTTCATTCAATTTGGGACTTTTGTGGTGCAGTGGTAGTGTCACTACCCTCCACCGAGAGACCCAGGTTGAAGTCCCACCCGCTCCAGAGGTATTCATTAACATTTCTGAATGGGGTTGATTAGAAAAATAACTTAAATTTTAAAAAACTTTATCCATCCCCCTGAAGCTGAGATTATTGCAGCTCTTGCAGGAAAAGATCTCTTTAAATAGTTATTAATTGACCAGTTTTAGGGTTCAAGTGGCAGCAAGATGGGAAGGTTGAGCTGGGGCGTTCCTGCACAGAATTTAATTCAAATAGAGCCAGGAGGGTGATGGAACTCTGTGACATACTCACCTCATCTAATTAAGTTGCCTTCCCCAATCTAGGACCGCCACTTCCAATCCCAGTATATTCTGCCCCAAATCCAATCAAACATCTGTCAGAATTAAGTTCTGATGCGTCCTCTTCTGTCAGCCGTATTGACGAAAAGAAATTAAAGATGTCATAGTCACAGAGGACCATAGGGCTGCTCTCTCTGTCGAGAAAGATGACTAGTGGTGGTTTAACCTGACAGTCACCATGCCTCAGGCAAGGAGAGGGATCAAGAAGTTGGAACACTATGGTGATCTCAACTTCAGCTGGCATGGGAATTGAACCCAAGCTGTTAGCATTACTGTGCATCACAAACCAGTTGTCCAACCAACTGAGTTAATTGACATGTCAACTTATGTGACCAAACTGCACTTAAACAATGTTGCAAGAGAAATTACTGTCTCGAGTATTTTGAGGCAGTACCTCGTATTCAAATCTACTTGTTCCCATCAAATGTGTGTTAGCACCTATTAACTAAACTGGTAAGGGGGCTGCTATGCAAACCTAACTTTTATTTGTTGATTTTGTGTACACTTAGCAGAACAGGTAAACCTCAGCCTTTTCCAGAACCCATGCTCTCAGAGAATTTTAGCAATACCTGTGAGACTGACAGAGCTTCAAATGAAAAGACACATGATGTCTGAAATATTGCAGATCTCGGTTGATCAACAACCTGCCCTGCAGTTTGGAGACTCTGAAGGGTGATTCCATACAGCGAGGAGTCGCATAACTGAGTCACCAAAGAGAAAACAGATAAAATTGATGGTATGCACACACACACACACACTTTAACACATATACCTCTAAAAGGCAAGTTGGTGAATTGTGTGGCAGTGTGTAATTATGCATATATGGATGTTAATACGACTTACATCATTGAAGGCACATATTGTAAATATATGCAGTTGAGTTGGGTGATCTTAACTCCAATATTATCATTTTTTCCAAACTTTAGATTTAGAAGCTTTCCCACAATTATGATTTTCCAATATAATCTAGAAGGTCATGAGTTTTAAACAACTGAGGTTGAAAACCTATGATTCCATTTATTCAAAATGAGAAAGCCAAAACTGTTTTCAGATGAACTGCTTCAGCTAATCTATGAACCCAAATTCATCCGATTAGTTGACATTCTAGTTTTAACAATGCTTCAAAATTCAGGTCTCTTTCATTAACACATGTACAGATGTGTATGTATAGTTTGTCGAATATTGCGTGTATATATGAATTTATTATCTAAATGTGCAACTTATGAACAAACTGGGAAAAAAACTGAATAAATTTTATTGAGCTTTAGCAATTCTGTGCAGAGCATTCTGAAAGAGGATTAAGTTGTCAGCCTGGTTAGTCACAAATTATCTTATGCTATGAATCACACCAAAAAACTTTTAAATGTAAATTACAATAATTGAAGGAAAGAGATGTAGTGGAAATCGATCAGACTCCTTTATTTTGAACTCAACCTACAGTGTTAACTATACTGTAATTACATAAGGAAGAACCTTTTTACTGTACAAATTTAAGCACAATCATAAGGAAAAAGATGAGATTATAATGATGTTAAGAATCAGACTGTTTCTTATGCTATTAAGAGAAATGACAGTGAATTGGATTATGAATTGATTCTTACCCTGGATTGTCCAAGCTAACACACTATTTGGTTCAAAGCACCTGGCACTCTCAAAAAAGCTGTCAGCATCTTCAAAATGCTCATTCATACATGCTAGAATGCCACACAGAATAAGGCTGGAAATAAAAATCACAGGATTCAGTAAAACACAGAAATTATAACAAAAGCTATATTGTGTATTGCTTGAAACATGACACTTCCAATTCATTCACGTAATGATAGAGTGAGAGAGAGAAAGAGTGTGTGTGTGTGTGTCTGTGTCTGTGTGTGTCTAAAGTGGGTCTTCCAGGAATTTGACCCAGTTACAGTAAAAGAACAGCAATATAGTTTGATGTCTCATGGTGCATGACTCAGAGGGAGTTTGTAGATGGTTGTTTTTACATGTGTTTGCTGCCTTAGTCCTTGTAAGTGGCAAAGGTCAATGCCAAAGCAACCATGGTGAGTTGCTGCATTGCAACTTGTAGATGGTATACACAGCTGTCACTGTGTGTTGGTGGTGGGAGGAATGAATGTTGAAGATGGAGGATGTGGTGCTAATCAAGTGGGATTCTTTGTCCTGGTGTAAAGCTTCTTGAATGCTGTGGATGTGTACCCATCTGGGCAAGTGGGGAGTATTCCAACACATTCTTTACTTATGCCTTGTGCCTTGCAGATGATGAACAGGATTTGAGGAGTTAAGAGGTGATTTACTTGATGGGAGAATTCACAATCTGTGACCTGTCCTTAATTGACTCTTGGTGGAGATGGTCAATATTGGCACTTAAGTGGCAAATAGCATTTGTACCACATGTCAACCCAAACCTGAATACTGTCTAGGTTTTGCTGCAGTTGGACCCTTGGACTAGACTGTTTCAGTATCTGCAATGTCACAAATGGAACTGAACATTGAGCAATTATCAGCCAACACTCCCACTATTATTGAAAGAATTTCATTGATAAAGCAGCCAGGGATAGTTGGAGCTACAGCATTCTGAAGTGAAATACAATATGCTCTCACATCTACATATGATGAATTCACAAAGACATAATACTAGGCCTTCAGTCTTTCATCTGTCCCAGACGGAGTTGGAACGCTCCTCATTACTCATTCACCGTCACTTTGATTGCCGGAATCGTTTAGTTGACACCTTACTTGCATTTCTCTAGAGGAACTGGCTGCAGAAACACATTTTTTAAAAAAGTGACGTTTCTGCAAATCCTAAAAGATGCCACCAGGTACTAACTACATTAAAAGAAATAATTCCTTTTGGTTCCTCAATGCTGACAAGAGAAAGAGAAGCAGCAATAACAGATGGAAGGGACATGTGTGACAGAAACAGAGCTTCAGAGTCTAGATGATAAGGGAAGTTTGGAGATATCCTCTAGCTCCCAATAGGATGTTTGTTTCAGCATCATCTTGTTCCAGTTTTTGAAGAGATGCATAAATGCACTTCTCCAGCAAGAGTGCCACGGACTCAAAACACCTCAAAACTGATACCAAAGTCTGTAGCTGGGGGAAAACAGCAGGCCAGGCAGCATCATAGGTGCAGGAAAGCTGACACTTCGGGTTGGAAACCTTCTTCAGAAATGGGGAAGGGGAAGGGGGCTGTGAAATCCAAAGAGATTACCAGAGGTTTGCAGAGGGAGAGAGATCCACTGAGGTGCTGTGGGACAGAGATCCACTGAGGTGCAGTGGGAGAGAGACCAACTGAGGTGCAGTGGGAGAGAGATCCACTGAGGTCAGTGGATCTCTTTCCCACTGTAACCCTCTGGTAATCTCTTTGGATTTCAGAATCACCTTCTCCTTCCCCATTCTGAAGAAGGGTCCCGACCTGAAACATTAACTTTCCTGCTCCTTTGATGCTGCCTGGCCTGCTGTGTTCTTCCAGCTCCACACTGTGTTATCTCAGACTCCAGCATCAGTAGTTCTTACTATCTCTAATACCAAAGTCTGTTATGCATTATTTGTTAAAGTGTAACAACTACTGCCCTCAGTATTTTTCCTCCAGTTCCACTCCATTTGGGATTTAACAAGGGAGAATCTAAGCATCTCCATTACAGATTTAAAGGCATCTCACTACTGTTTCTTTAGCAGCACCTTCCAAACTTGCAAGCCCTACCAACTAGAAAGACAGGGGAAACAGATACATGGGAACACCACCACCTCCACATTCCCCTCCAAATCACATACCATCTTGACTTGGAAACATAATGCTGGGTCAAAATCCTGAAACTCTGTCCCTAACAGCACTGTGAGTGTACCAACATAACATGGTCTGTAGTGGTCCAAGGCAGCTCCCCACTAATTGTCTGAAGGCAATTAGGGAAGGGAAACATATGGTGCCCTTTGCAGCAATGCCCATTACCCATTAATCAGCTACACTTCTGTGCTTGCTTTAACAAAGTGAACAATGCAAACATTTATGTCAATTTTCCAATTTCAGAATTTACAAAATTTCAGAAACAAGATAAGGTTCTTCAGGTTCACACAAACTGCATGCATCCCTCCTTCTCCAGGGAGTCATTGGCTCAATACACTACATCGTGAGAATACCTACGAGTAAACCTGTTGTCTTTACAAGGGTTTTCATCTGTAACGTGCAGCTCTGTCTACTTTTCTATCATCAATCATGATGACTTCACATTCTATTTGCCTCCATTCCCTCTCCTCTTATGATTCTGCACAGCAAATCAGAAGGCTCACTACATAGGGCCTCTTGAGATGCTTGCAGTGGATGACTTCCAAAAGCTAAGCCTATGAGTGTCCAGCTTCAGATTGCAGTTTATTGGCACTGGTAGGGGAGTCTGGCAGAGAAAACTTTCTGATGTTAGAGCAGGAATCTGTCGAATGGGTACAAGTCATGTTGTCATTCTGTGGGGGCAACATGTTCCACGGTCATTAAACTGGTCCCTGCTACAGGTTTCAGTATTCCTGTGATCTGATGGTGAGTAGACAACACAGTATTTAAGAATATCTTATTTATTAGGACATCCCATCAGTCCAAGACAGAGGTGATAATGAAGCCAAGAGCCTATTAGTACCAGTGCCATAGGTTTCCACAAAGAGTGTCTGGTTGCTGCATCCACACTTTGCCTAGGAACTTTGATGCCATGTATGCAAGAGATCTCATCCATACACACTGACATCTCAGCATCAGTCCCACGCAGGTAGTCAAGTGCTTTGAGCAACTGTTGGTGCACTTCAACGATTTTCTTTTGAAGCCAAAATCCCTTAAGTCAACACTTCCAAATCCAGCTTAACTAAAATCCAATGTCACTCTTCATCAAGACCTTTCTTTCAGTTTCCCATTTGAATCTGCCCTCACTCAAAGGCTGAGGGATCATCTTTTACAGGGCCCTCTCAACTCACTAGCAACTACCTAATGTGCTGATCTCTGTACTGGTGCTCGGAAAGATCTGCGCAGCATCTTCAAGGTGGTGTGATTCCCCCAAACCCTGCCAATATCTGTGTGGAAGAAAAGCTCAAATTGTCAGAAGAGCAGCGCGAATTGTCCTGACGGTCCAATAATTTTAATGAGCTCCAAATATCAAAATGGTTCTTGCCTTCCAACTACAAAATTGAGCAGACTGTGTAATGGCTGTACCAGCCACTGACTTTATACGTGCTCAAAACCAAAATGAAGGCCCAAAATCAAAAGTGAAGCTACACTTTCTTGTCAACATAGATAAGCTAATCAGGCAGTCTGAAACAAAATCAGTGAATATGGCATGAAGAACACATGTGATTCTGACCTGGATATATGCTCCTGGTTTACAGCAACAGCCTCACGGAAGCACTCCTCTGCTTTGCTGTGGTCCTTTAACATGAGGTAGAAAGTACCATAGTCAAACCAGTGATCAGCATTATTCCTGTCACGTGCTAATCTCTGTAAAAAAAAGGCATTTTTTGGGGTATGAGTCACTGACTTATCTTACAATATGATAAAATCTTCAGCTTCTCACTGTTAAAGTCAATGAGAGGAAATGGACCCTAGTATGCATGTTTTCTGAGTAGAAAACAAAGAAGTCCAACCGAGGGGCCAATGTCCCATGTCCAACCAGCATCGGAAACATTTCCAATATTATTTTGGTTCAGGTGCTTTGAATTATCTCTGGTGTTGGCCCCTCAGACAGGTTACTTGAATGTGCTAATCAGGAACCTAATGACAGCTTTACGGCCCTTTTCTGAAATTGGCCAAGAAAAAGATGGACCTACATCCCATGTATTTCCTCTCCTTGCACTATTGCAGATCAGGTGCAGAATGACTCACATACAAACCTGCAGCATCTGCAAATATTGAGTTGCCCACTGTATTAGGGCACAGGCTAATATTCAGAAGAAAGGTCTTTACTAAGGACTGTTTAAGATCATTAAAGACTATTTTTATTTGAAAAAGTCATACGGTGGACAGGCAATTGTTAAAATTCAAATAGTTAATACATGGTTTACAACAAATATACATTCCTCTAAGGCGTGAAATCCTAACCACAGAAGTGAGTCAACTCTGGCTAATAAAGGAAGTCAAAGGTTGTATTAGCTTAAGGGGATGAGGTTTATAAAGTTGCCAAAAATATAGAAAGCTTGAGGATTGGAATCACTTTAGCATCAGCAAAGGCAGCTCAAGGAAACAGTAAAGGGGGAAAAGAATATGAATGTAAATTAGCAAGAAACACAAAACAGACTGCAAAAGCTTGTAAAAGGAATATTTAAAGAAAAAAAATGTGAGTTCATCACATGCAGAGGCAGGGAATTTGTAATGTGAAATAGAGAAATGCAGAGAATTAAATAAGTACTTTGTGCCTCGAGGAAGGGGCAAGAAATTTCCCAGAAGTAAGAGACATCCCAGAAGGGATAAGTTAGAATGAGGAGCAGAAAGAAATTAATATCAGCAGAAAAGTAATATCGAAGAAATTGATAGGAATGAAAATTGTCAAATCAGATGATCTACATCTTAGAGTGTTGAAAGAGATGATTATCGAGATAGTGGAGGCATTGGCGCTCATCTTTCAACATTTGACAAAATCATGGAAAATTGTCTGCAGATTGGAAAGTTACAAATATTACTATTTAAGAAAGGATAAAACTACAGATTTTTTAGCTTGGCTTCAGTACTAGGGGAAATGCTAGAATCTATTATAAAGGATGTGATAACTGGACACTTAGAGTATAATGATCTGATTAGACAACCTGATTTGTGTTACAAAGAGCAAGTTATGTTTAAAAAACCTGTTGGAGATTTTTTGGGAGAGTAGAGAAGTAGGAAACAGTAGAGTGTGTTGTTTTTTGATTTTCAGTACGCTCTCAATAAAGTCCCAAAAACAAGCTAGCAGACAAAACTAGAACACAGGGTATAGTAGTATAGATTAGGAATTAACTAACAGAAAAAAAAGAGAGAGCAAGAATAAATGGTCACTCCTAGGTTGACAGACTGTGACGAAAGGAGCACGACAAGCATCAGTACTGGACCCCAGCTGCTCACTACATCTGTATATAATTTGGATGCGGGCACAATATTTCTATGTTTGCAGATAATATAAAACCAGGTGAGAATGTGTGTTGGAATAAAGATGCAAAGAGAGCTCAAATGGACTTGAAGAGACTGAGCGAATGGGCAAGAACATGGCAGATGGAATACAATATGGGAAAAGTGTGAAGTAATCCACTTTGGTAGGATAAATGGAGGTGCAGAGTATTTCTTAAATGTTGAGAGATTGGGAAGTGTTGATGTGCAAAGGGTCTTGAGTGCCCTTGTTCAAGTAACTAAAAGTTAACGTGCATGTGCTGCAATCAATTAGAAAGGTAATTGGTATGATAGCCTTTATCACAAAAGTGTTTGAGTACAGTAGTAAGGACGCCTTGCTTCAAATTATATAGAATCTCTGTGAGACCACACTGGGGTTTTGTGTGTAGTTTTGGAACCCTTAGTGAAGGAAGGATATAATTTCCATGGAGAGGGTGCAGGAAAGGTTCACCGGACTAGCCCCTACGATTGTCCCATGAGGGGAATTCAGGATATTCAGCCTATATTTTCTAGAGTTTAGAAGAATCAGAGGTGAATTCAATGAAACATACAAAAGTTTTAAAGGGCTGCACAGGGTAGGTGATGAAAAGTAGAGAATTTAGGTACACAGCCTCAGGTTATGGGGAATTATGGAACTCAGAGGGTAGTGAATCTTTGGAATTCATCATTTCATAGGGCTGTGGAATCTTAGTCATTGAGTATGTTCAAATTACTGTTCAATAGATTTCTAAATACCAATGACATCAAGGGATATGAGGACAATGCAGGATAGCAGCATGAAGTATGATCAGCAACATTCTAGAATGGCAGAGCAGGCTCATATGATCAAGACAGCCACCTTCCTCACGTTTCCACGCCATCATTCTTAATATTTATATTTCTTTTTCTCATTAGTCCATCAATTAATCACAATGTCATATTGCCCTTTTATCAATTCTTTTGAAAGTAAATTACAGGGATTTGTAGACTTTTGCTCAGAATGCCCTGGCTAATACAACTAAGGCCCAATGGTACACACTGATCCGAGGGTGACACCACCTTTAGATAAACATGAAGTTCGCTGACTTACGGATCATTGTTTCAGGTAGGCAGGATAAAAGATTTAAGACGCTGTTCACAGGAACATTTCTGCTCCCATTACATTTATTATTAAAAGATCTCCTGGTTATTTTCATTTTACTGGCCTCTCTTCTGTTGTTGCTGCCTTTGTGGTCTTGGTAGCACCAGGAATCCTCTTAAGTGTTGTCTCACTCCCCATAGTGATAAGATATTGAGGGGACTTGACCAGGTGGATGTTGAAAGGATGTTTCCTCTGGCTGAAGAATCTAGAACTGGGGTCACAGATTAAATACACGGATTGCCCATGTAAAGCAGAGATGAGGAAACACTTTCTTCTCTCAAGAGGTTGAGAGTTTTGACATTCCCTTCATCAAAAGGGAATCTGTAATTTTTTAAAGGCAGATGTGGACAAATTCAAAGAAAAGCAAACAAAGAAAAGCACACCATAGGAACAGGCTCTTCAGTGCACCAAGACTGTGTTGACACATGATGCCTTTCTAAACTAAAAACGTTTTGCTTCTCCACAGTCAGTATCCCTCTATTGCCTGCCTTAAGATGCTTCTTAAACGTTGCTATTGTATCTGCCTCAACAACCTCCTCTGGCAGCGTATTCCAGGCACTTACCACCCTCTGTGTAAAAACACTTGCCTCTCACATCTCCTTTAAACTTACTCCCTTTTACCTTAAACCAGTGTCCCTTGTAATTGACATTTCTACTCTGGGAAAAATACTCCAAGAATTCATTCTATCCATACTTCTCATATTTTGCAAACTTCTATCAGGATGCCGCCCCCATCCATCAATGTTCAAATGACAACAAACAAAGTTTATCCGATCTCTTCTCATAGCCAACACCCTCCAAACCAGGCAACCCATCCCACTGACCAAACCCCACCAAGCCCTACCTATCACCATCCAACCTACCTTTCCGCAGCCCCGCCCCTCCTCCTCTATTTATTTCCCAGCTCCCTACCCTCTCCCCATTTCTGAAGAAGGGTCCTGACCTGCAACTTCAACTTTCCCACTCCTCTGATGCTGCCTGATCTGCTATGTTCCTCCAGCTCCACACTATGTTGTCTCTGACTCCAGCATCTGCAGGTCTTGCTATCTCCTGGTAATTTTTTCTGTATCAGCTCCAAAGCCTCCACATCCTTCTGGTAATGTAATGACTTGAACTGTATACGACATTCCAAATGTTACTTAACTAAATTTCTATACAGCTGCAACATGATTTCCAAAAAACTCAATCAAGTTTGTGAGACATGACCTTTCTGGCACAAAGCTATGCTACCTATCATTAATAAGTCCACATTTTTCCAAATGATTTCCAAGATTCCACCAAGAATCTTCTCCAATAATTTCCCTACCACTGGTGTAAGGCTCACTGGGATGTAATTTCCCAGATTATCCCTGTTGTCTTTCTTAAACAAAGGAACAATTTTGATTTGATTTATCATCATTTGTACCCAAATACAGTGAAAAACTTTGCTTACGAGTAGCACAGGCAGATCATAGTAAGCAAGGATGTATAGATCATAGGGTTAAAAGAAACTTGGACAGAGGCATACAGTTACACCACTCAGGGCGTGCACTAGACAAGATCAACATTAACAAGATCGATATTATTTGAAGTTAGAGAGTCCATTCATCAGTCTAATAATGGCAGGGAAGAAGCTGTTCTTGAACCTGCTAGTGAGTGTGTTCGAGTTTCTGTCTCTTTTGCCCGACGAAGAGGTTGTAGGAGAACATGACCAGGGTGGGATGGGTCTTTGATGATTTTGGCAGCCTTGTTCCCATTCCTAGATGTCATGGTAGAATGCAGGGCCAACGGGGAATTTCTGATGAAGGTACACAGAAAGGCCAGACACACGGATCAAGTTCTGAGTTTCAACAGTAACTACCCCAACACACACAAACAAAGTTGCATAAAAACACTATTTAAATGAGTGACAACACACTGCAACAACCCATAACTATGCTAAAACGAAGAAGAATACCTCTACCAAGTATTTAAAGACAACGGATACCTGAACAGCTGGGTCCGACGATGCCTATCACACAAACAACAACAGGAAGATACAGTACGCCCTGACAGACTCGTCACGTTACTGTACATCAAGAACATATCCAAATTGACCAAATGACTCCTACAACCATTGGCCATCAGAGTGGCACACAAACCTACGTCAACTGCTAACTTGAACTAAAGACCCTTACCCACTAAGGGCAGAACCAATGTGTTATACAAGATTCCATGCAAGGACTGCGACAAACCTTACATTCGACAGACAGGAAGGAAACTGGCAACAGAAATACATGAACACCAACTAGTGACAAAAAGTCATGACCAATACTCACTCGGCCCCATTCACACAGATAAGGAGAACCACCAGTTCGATTGGGACAATATCAGGATCCTAGGACAAACCAAACAGAGACAAGTGCAGGAATTTCTAGAGGCCTGGTTCTCCACCAAGAAGGCCATCAGTAAACATGTAGAATTAGACCCTATATATACGCCACTGCGAAGGAAAACCAGAAATGAAGGTAATCAACTCCAATGGACCCTAGAGTTTAAATATCAGGCAGGAAAACACATTAGTGCTTTATCAGAGGCTGTAGTGATGATGTTACCCAGAAGGGTAATGAAATCTCTGCGAACTAGAGAACCAGCTTGGCGAGCAAACCAACCACAGCATCCACGATCCGAGCTACAAATCTACTTAAGAACCTTTGGCTATTGTCCAATCCTCTGGCACCTCTCCTGTGACTAGTGATTAAAAATATTTCGTGCAAGGTGTCAGCAATTTCCTCACCTGCCTCCCTCAGCATTGTGGGATAGATCCCATCAGGTCCTGGGGACTTATTGACCTTAGTGCTTTTTAAAAGATCCAACACCGCATCCTTTTTCATACTGACATGCCCCACATCCTTTTCCTTTGTGAATACCTATGCACAGTATTCATTAAGGACCTCAGCCACGTCCTCCAGTACCATGCATAAACTCCTTCCTTTGTCCTTGAGTGGCTCTACCTTTTCCCTGGCTACCCTCTTGCTCCTTATAATATGCATTATAAACCTTGGGGATTTTCCTTAATCCTGTTTGCCATGGCCCCTTTTAGTCCTCCTAATCCCTCATTTGAGTTCTTTCGCACTATCTTGTATTCTTCAAGGGGTCTGTGTGTCTCCAGTTTCCTAAGCCTTACATATGCCTCCTTTTCTTTTTGACAAGCTCTCAATTTCTTTTGTCATCCAAGGTTCCTTGGTACTCTTTTCCTTCATTTTCACAGGAACATGCTGGTCCTGAATTCTTGATTGCCAAGGGGCTGAAAGAATATTGGGAATATGCAAGCATCTAGAATTGTGGTTAAAATTCAAATCAGCTATGATCTTATTGAGTGGCGGAGCAGGCTTGAGGATTGAGTATCCCTCATTGTCCCTTACTTACGTAGTGTCCTCATTTGCACTGAGTGTGTACCTGCGTAATACAAATTACGCTCAACAGGCAAAGTGACAACTAAGGAAGTGACAATGACAAAACTATTCTCAAGAAACAATGACAGGAACGCCGATTTATAAATTGTCTTAACTATCAGTTGATCTACACAAGCCCTCACCTCTTGGTGGTATTTACTTGCTAGTTCAAAGTCCTTGTTCATTTCAGCTTCTTTAGCAAAGTGTTTTAACTGTGCAGAACCAAGGAATGATTCTGGAATAGGATCTGGGGGATCCACTTGTAATATCTAGGTGTAAAATAAGGACGTAATTTAGACGTAAATCACAAAATATTTAAAGTTCTATTCACAACGTCAGTAAAATGCAGAATTTAAATAATACAGCTTTCACAGCATCGTATGTGAAGAATGAAACAACTGCATGGTTTCTGAACTGTACATTCACTGCTGGAAAACGTACATTAATTTTTGCAGCTCTTTACAGGACTGATGCAAAATGATTACCTCTATCTTACACAAAATTAATGCATTAAGTTGGTTAGCCTAAGAAAGAAGTATGTATTTCTGCACATAGATAAAAGGTACTGCAGATGCTGGAGAAACCGAGATAACAAGCATGGGGCTGGATGAACACAGCAGTTTTCCTGCTCCTATGATGCTGCTTGACCTGCTGTGTTCATCCAGCCCCATGCTTGTATTTCTGCACATAGTCTGTTTGAAGCATGTAAAATCAGGGTTATCCTCCAAAACAAAGATTTCAGCAATCAGAAATATCACATTTTAAATAGCTTGCTTTATCAGTTATGCAGGAATATACTTCAGCAGAGACATGCATAGGTATGTCACTGTCTAAAAGGATAATAATTTCAGCCAGTGGAACAGGTTCTGATAAAAATATGGTCCCTATGAATGTATATGTTCAGCAACAATCTGTTTGATGATTTAAGGATCATATAGTGATAAAACTCAGTGACCTATGAGTCACAAGCCAAAACTTAGAGGTAGGAAGACTGTAAAAGTCATAATTGTGAGGAGAATAGGGCAACAAAATTACTGTAGGCCTAGTGCTAATGTCACTGGACTATTAATCCAGAGACCCAGGTGATCTGGGGACCTAAATTTGAATCTTGCCATGGTAAATGGTGGAATTTAAATTCAATAAATACCTGCAATTAAGAGTCTAATGATGATCATTAAACCATTGTTGATTGTTGGGGAAAAACTGAACTGGTTCACTAATATCTTTTAGAAAAGGAAACTGCCATCTTTAGCAGTTTTGGCCTACGTGTAACTCCAGACACACAACAATGTAGCTGATTCTTCCCTGCCCCCCGGGCAATTAGGGATGGGCCATAAATGCTGGCCTAGCATTTCATGAACAAATAATAAAATCTATAAAGAGGGTGAGAAGTTCGTGTTATCTGAAACTTAAAAGAGGAGACAGCTTTCAAGTGCCCAACTGTAAGTTTCAGGTTGTTTTAGATTTGATCTGATCTGACTCTTGTTGACTATTATGATCCCAGCTGACAGTAATACCAGACAAGTTAGATCACTGAGTACAGTCTGTCTTCATGGAACATAAGTTTTGTTTTGCAATTTGTTTACCATGATGGTCATCACTGAACATATGCACAAGAGTCAATGTACTTGTAATTAGAGAATGTCAAAGTTTATTACACATAAAAGGAAAAAACACACAACCTATGTACACTACTATCAGAATTCAATTTGGAGGGTGCATCGATAATTGAGCTCCACAATTCCACAAACTGTTACAAATGTGTAACTGAGATAATAGGAATTGCAGATGCTGGAGAATCCGAGATAACGAGTTGTACAGCTGGATGAACACAGCAGGCCAAGCAGCATCATAGGAGCAGGAAAGCTTGACGTTCCAGGCCTAGACCCTTCATTTTTCTGATGAAGGATCTAGGTCCGAAACGTCAAGCTTTCCTGCTCCTATAATGTTGCTTGGCCTGCTGTGTTCATCCAGCTCTACAACTTGTTATCACAAACGTGCAACTGCCCAGTTAAAACACAAGATGATCAATTTGCCAGATGGATTGATATTCAGGACAAAAGCAATCCACACCATGTTTTGTCATTAACAGGAAAATAGGTATTTGTTGTAAACAAATATTATTTAACAACTAGCAAAAAATGGGTTGCTAATCTACTATTATGCAACTTACACCTTTAAAACCCCAAACACATAAACATTAATTTACAGATAAGGGAGACAAAATATAGATGATTTGACACAAGTATTAGGAGTCGAGAAACATAGACAGGGAAAACCTAATTCTGTACACCAAAGCCCAGATCACAAAGATGGAGAATTAGTTTTCACAGTTCTTCTAATCTTAGCCATGATGACCTGATGTTGTCTGCAGAACAATGGTTGATCTTCAATTCAATATATGATCAGGTAGATCTAGGTCTCATCTTGCATTTGAAATTTTTCTGTTGAGTCTCTTAGTTTGTTGTCTTTTTCACTCTCAGAGAGAAATGGTGAGAGGTGCTTCTGATTTACAGGCTTCTAGATGTCTTTGAATGCACTGCAGTTACAGATGTGCAATAAGTTGCAGATGGACCCCAATCCAAAAGCTGTTCTAAGACAGTTTTTCCTTAACTTAAAGACACTTGGTGCACTCTGTCTCAAAGTATCCATTTCACTGCTCCAAAAAGTAACATGGCGTGAAATATTCCCCAGCACCTGAATGATGTGGGCATGGGTGAGTCAGTTGGGAAAATACAGTGAGATCCACAGAAATCAGATTTTTGACATTATGGGGAAAATAGTGAGATGAGAATCTCACCAATGAGCAGCACCTGCATGCATTACAATGAGATTACTACTTAATCTCGCCTTGTTGATCGGCAATTTATCATTCTCCCACCCATCAGCTAGATACTAGATGGCGACAATTGCCAACATAATAGTCGGAACAGTTGCCTGGTGGCTCGAGCTCACTGCTTACTCCTCCATACCTCCATCTTATAAAGAAGTCACTAACATCTCAGGGTGTGCTGTATGGACAGCATCTTCCCACACCCACCCATCCACAGACATTGGCATTGGATATGTACCAGCCTCGCAGCACCCTCATGACATATCTGAGACCCACTAACAATTGAATTCGGCACTTCAATGCTGCACTTTGGAATGCACCTGCATCTCTCCTTGTAATGCTGCTGCCAGGACACTTTGTGCACAGGGACAGGTGCTCATTTCATGGATTGTACCAGGATGTATCTCAGGACTCCTTGTTTTCTCTCTTAGCATTCTAACTAGGTGAGCTGCTTTGTCTTGGATGGTATCAAGCTTCTTGAGTGTTTTTGGAACCCAACTCATCCAGTAGATGGACCGCATTCCATTACGCTCCTGACTTGTGCCTTGTGAATGGTGAACAGGTTTTGGGAGTCAGGAGGTGAATTGGTCTCTGCAGGATTCTTAGCATTTTCCCTCTTTTTGCAGCCACCGTACTTATATAGCTAGAGCAATACAGTTTCGGGTCAATTGTCACCTAGAATGTTGACAGTTAGGTTTCGCTGATGACAATATCCTTGAATGTCAAGGGGCAATGGTTAGGTTCTCTCTTATTGGAGACATTCATTGCCTGGAACTTGTGTGGCACCAATGTTACTTTGCCACTTATCTGCCCTAGCCTGATATTGACTATGTCTGCATAGTGCAGCACGGTGGCTCAGTAGTTAGCACTGCTGCCTCACAGCACCAAGGATCCGGACTCAATTCCAGCCCGGGCAACTACATATGTGGAGGTTGCACATTCTTCCCGTGTCTGCATGGGTTTCCTCTGGGTGCTCCGGTTTCCTCGCACAGTCCAAAGCTGTCCAGGTTAAGTGTATTGGCCACGCTAAATTGTCCATAGTGTACAAGGAATGTGCAGACTAGATGGGTTAGCTATGGGAGTGTTACAGGGATAGGGGAGGTGGATGAGTCTTGGTGGGATACTCTTTGGAGGGTTGGCGTGGACTCAATGGGCTGAATGGCCTGTTTCCACATTATCCTGAAAAATCCCCTGCAGAAATGTGCTGTGGCTGAGATGACTGACCTCCAAAGACCATAACCATATTCCGTTGTGCTAGGAGTGATAGTAATCTGCTGAGTTTTCCTCATGACTTTATTGGACCTAGTTTTGCTCCTTGATGCCACTCTTTGTCAAATGCTGCCTTGTGTTTCAATGGCATTCACTCTCACCTCACCCCTGGAATTCAGCTCTTTCGTTCATGCTTGAACCAAAGTCGTAATGAGGTCAGGAGTTGAGTGGAGCTATCAGAACCCAAACGAAGCATCAGTGAGTAGGTTATTGTTTGTCCTGTTTGACAGCACTGTTGATGACCCCTTCCATCACTTTACTAATGATTGAGAGTCTACTGATTGGGCAACAATTAACCAGATTGGATCTATCATACTTTTTGTGTACACAACATACACAGGGCAGTTTTCCACATGGACGCATAGATGCCAGTGTTGTAGCTGTAGGGGGACAGCTTGATGTGGGAAAAGTCTTCTGTACTATTGCTGGAATATGTTTGGGCCCATATCCTTTGCAGCATCCTGTGCCTTCAGCAGTTTCTAGATACCATGTGGAGTGAATTCAATTGGCTGAAGACTGGCTTCTGTGATGTTGGTGAATTCCAGAGGAGGCTGAGATGGATCATCTACTTGACACTTCTGGGTGAGGATTGTTGCAAATGCTCCAGTTTTATCTTTTGCATTGATGTACTGGGCTCCCCAACATTGAGGATGGAAATATTTGTGGAGCCTTCTCCTCCAGTGAGTTGTTTAGTTATTCAACAGTATTCATGACTGGAGGTAGCATGGTTGCACAGCTTAGATGTGATCCACTGATTGTGGAATTCTTTACCACAAAAGGCTGTCAAGGCTGGATCAGTAATTATGTTCAAGGCTAAGGTTGACAGATGTTTAATTCATAAGGGAATCAAGAGTTATGGTCTTATGGAATTACTTAGCTCTGTCTATCACGTACTGCTTATGCTATTGGGTACACCTGTAGTCCAGTGTTGTAGATTCACCAGATTGATTGAGGGGCATGCCCCCTTGCATGTTTCATTGCACCGGGGTTGATCCTCTGCTTTGATGGCTAAAGTAAGACGTCATGAGGTTGCAGATTGTGTTGGAATATAATTCTGCTGCTCCAGGTCCACAGTGCTTTATGGATGCCCAGTCGTTAGTTGCTAGATTTGTTTGACAGCAATCTCATTTAGCACAATTGTAATGCCGCATAACACGGGAGTATGCTCAATATGAAGATGAGACTTTGTTTCCACAAGAAATGTATGGTGGTTATGTAACAATAACTGGTTATAAACATAGATTTGTTTGGGAAATATGTATAACTGATTATTTAGGACACATATGGATAATAAAAATATTTCAAGGTAAAGATTCATGCAGGAGTTATGTAAATACTGTATATTTTTACTTCTTTGCTTTCTAAAACTGGGAACTGAAATGAGAAAGAACTGTTGGAAACTAGTGTTTTGCAAGGATTATGGCATGTTTTGAAAATCAAGAAACTCGACACTCATGACAAGCATTGTTTAAACAGCTGCTTGAAGTTTGGGTAATTGAAGTTTGGGTTGCAGACAAACTGGAGTCAGGGGGTTCTGCATTCAGGTGGAGCTTTGGTTGGCAACAAGTTGATTTTTATCTGGACAATTGACCAGTTATCAATAACAAAGACTTTTTGTCTACCAGCAACTGTGTGATTGGTTCTCAAGTAATTGAACAGCTTGGGATCGGGAACAAGATACGGAGAGAAGTGCCCAACACAGAGTATATTCTGCAAAATTGACATTCTCAGTGCTTCCTCCAAGTGGCATCCAAACTGGAGGAGTACTAATTCATCAGCAGAAGGGTATTTTGCCCATGTTTGACCTGCTGACTTCATGCAGACCAGAGTTAACACTTAGGATTCTCAGGGCAGCTCCCTCCTAATTGTATACCACTGTGCTGTACATTTGCTGATATCCCCAGGGATAGTGATTGTGTTGTCTGTGACATGGTCTGTAAATTGTTTGTTGCTTGACTAGTCTGTGAGACAGCTCCCCCGGTTTCAGCACTAGTACTCAGATATTCGTAAGGGTTGACAGGACTAAGTTTGACTGCTCCCTTGGTGGCAGGTGATCCATCCAGTTACATTCTTTTTTGAGATGTTCTAGCAGTTCGATACAACTGAGTAGCTTGCTAGGCCATTTCAAATGACCTACTTTCTACTCACCTCACACTTGCCAACACCCTCCCACTCATCAACTGTAAAGAGCTGTCAGTTTACTGGCTGTTGCTATTGAGGTTGCAAATAACACAAAAGCTTCTTTTCTACTAAACTCCGTATTTTAAGTGAGCAAATGGGATCATTGAATTGGTGACTTTTATTTCACATAGAAGATCAATGGCAGTCTTGATGGAGTTTTTACAAGAACTTGCTAACACAGAATGGATGGCCTCAGGTTTTTGAATGAGGAAATAGTGATGATTTAGAATCAAACAATGCTCCAAGTTTGCACTAGGCTATTTGCCCTCTCCAGATATTTCTTACCTTGTGCAGGCAACAGTGCATCTGATCCACCAAGTAAATATACAACTCGTTCAGGAATGTCTGAAGCTGTTCTCTATTCTCAAAGGCCACAGTCTGCAAGTACTTCTCACGCACAACTTTCACAACTGCATGCTGGAGTAAGAAATTAGAAGTTCACAATTTTACATTTTATCTCCAGAAATATTTTGCGGTAGTCATGATGGTGCAAATATCTGTGTTCACCCTTATCATAAATGTGAGACTGATTCATTATGTCTGTGAAATTGACAGAAACAGATTGCATCCACACCTGCAGTTAAGAGTGAAAAACCAGAGCTGGCCATCAGTTTTTTTCAGTGCTTCTCCACGAAGAATGCTTTTAAATCCCAGGGATAGAAATTTGTTGAATTAATGTGATTTTACACTTTTCAACTGAATTTTAATCTTTGTGCAAAATCCAGGCAAATTAACAACTTGTTGAATGTGATATAATTGGATTTAAATACTGTATCATTTCCTAATTACTGCTCAACAAGCCAAAAGCCTAATGTTATACTTGTAGGGTATCAAATCTCTCCATCATAATAAAAATCAATACATCTTTGGATTTCAAAAGTCACTTTATGACATTTTTGCTTCTACCTTAATCCTGTGTGTATGTTTGTTCTTTATTTTACTCCCTGTAAAATGGTAAGGTGAAGGATAATGAATTCAGTTTACTTCCCGGTTTGTTGTCTGACAATCTGATGCTCGTTGAATGTCGGAGATACCCTACAATTGACCCCAGAATCAAATAAGTATCAGGAAAGATAAACTCCTTGTCGGGATCACCAGATCACTACAGGAGCTTCCTTCAAGGTCAGAGCTAAGCATCATTATTCTTGTCACTGACAGAAAAATCTGAGCCAGGACATTTCTTTCAATTTGGGAAATTATCAAGTTATTATTTCACCAATGTTTTTATTGGTTAGAATATACAAAATTGCATTTCATTGATGCATCTTTAAGAGACACCTTGGAATGCTTCGAGATGGGTCTGCACACTGATCAGATTCCCCAGTCAAGTAAAAGTGAGCTAGGTCAGAATTGCAAAAATCCTGTTCTCAGTCAAGTGTGGCATTCAAATTTAGATCTTAAAAAAAATTCACAACTCTCACATTTATTTGCAATTCCATTTTCATCTGTATGCCATGTTTCACAAATGATTGAACAGTCACAGAAAAGTATGTATCTATTAAGTACATTGGCACTTCAATATAGTAAAAAGTATGATAATTTCAAAGATTATTTTTCAATGAAACCTTCAGTCACAATCATGGTAATATTGAGGTTTCATAAGAACATAAGACTGAGGAACAAGGTTAGGCCATTCAGTCCTTCAAACCGACTCTACCATTCAATATGGTTATGGTTGATCTGCAGTCTCAGCTCCATTTTGTCTGTCTCCATAATCCTTGACTCCTTTGTCTGTCAAATTGGAATAAATTCAATAAGCCTCAACTGTTTTCTAGGGAAGCGAAATCCACAATCTACAATCCACAAAAGAATTTCTCATCCCTGTGAATGCAATATGAGCACCACTGGCAAGGCCAGCATTCATTGTCAATCCCTAACTGCAGACAGCAATTAAGAATCACATATAGGCTAGACCAAGTAAGAATAGCAGATTTCCTTTCCTAAAGGGCATTAGTGAATCAGATGGGCTTTTATAACAATTGACTGCAGTCACATGCCTGCCATTCAGTGAGCATTTTATTCCATTTTTTTTACTGAATTCAAATTTCATCATCTGCCATGGTGGGATTCAAGCCCATGGCCCCACAGCATTAATATGGGCTCTAGTTTACTAGTCCAGTGACATTACCAGTTTGCCACAACATCCACTAAATGGATGGATTGAGTATATCCTAAATATACTAAATAAAGAGCTTGATTTTCAGCAATTCCATTTTTGAATATTAAAAGCTCGACACATAATCAGCACACTACCTTAAGCTGTTCCTTAAAGGCGAAGTATTTTCCTGAAGTGTTCAACTCAAATATTAGTTTATGTTTGCGCTCCTCCTGGTCCTGGTATTCTTGTGAGAGTTTTCCTTCAGCTAGTTTTCGTCCAAACATTTTCTGATATTCATCCATGATGATTTTAGCCACACTGATTATCTGAGTGTGGTAGTCAGCTACAGCCTGCAACATACAGATGAAATAAACATCAAAATTTAATAAACATTTACTGGAATAAAGCTTACCCTAATACCCTATTTGCTGAATAGAATATATCGGCTCAAAGCACAAAAGGAACACCATCAGATTCACTCCTTGGTGGTTATCGAATAGGTTTCTGTAATAATCAGTTGCTGCCATAATATATTTGAAAAACCCTAAAATGTTCCACATTTGCTCTGTAACCATCACCAGGGGTACAAGAGAGGGAAAAATATCACAAGGAATGCTATATAGAATTAGAGTGTTACCATGCAGGAGGCGATTTTTTAATCTGTTGGTGCCTAAGCCAGCTCTTTGAAAGGCTGTACAATTTTTCATCCCAGCCAGCATTATTCCCCTAATCTGTTTACACAATAAGACCATTTGATTGAGCTACTATCACTAAATTTTAAAAAATCATATTATTGCAGGCACATAATATTGGAACACTAACCAGGTACCCTGAAATAAATCACTGTTTTATGGAAGAATCCAAACATCATTTATTGGATTTTTGTTACAAACCTCAATTGACAAAACCTGGGAGTAAGTCATTTGTTGTATTAACCAGATAATGCATTTAGCTTTGGGAGACAAATGAAAACATTTCATACTGGAGTGAGTTAATAAATCAAGTGTGCTATTTTGTTCCAAAGATCCAAGAAAAGTTGTATTATTACTTTTCACCATCCCTTTCCAGTTCGTCTACACACCTTATCTGCTCCACCTGTTCTTCGAGGGAATAATGGCCGAGGGGAAATTAGCTCCGCAACCCTGTGTGTCAGAGACAGAGAGAGACACAAATAATTCATGAGGGTTTACACTGATACAGTAAAGAAACTTAACATTTGGTTTTGTGGTATAACTCAAATTCTAACAATTATTCACTTCTTTGTCAATTTGTCCTTAATCCTGTGTCATCAGCTTTGACATTTGTTGTTGTATTGCTCCACAGGCACGAGTTGGTATCTTGATGCGATGGTCACTCTTCATGTGTGACCTGACAGTATGATTAGCGGATTCTCAACAGTCGGGGTGGTCACAGGTGAGGCCAATCCTGTTCTCAGCCAATATTTAAACATGCAGGGCCCTTTTGTGGCACTGTGGTAGAGTCTCTACCCCCTTGACCAAGTGGCTCGGGTTCAAGTCTCACCTGCCTCAGAGGTAAGTAATAACATCTCTGAACAGGTTGATTAGAACTATAGGTTAATTGAAAAAAAATTTAAACATGCACATCTCCCCTAAATATTAATTGTATGCTAATTGGTATGTTTGTATTCAGGTGGTGAGTGCTAACTGGGATTTAATTGTGCTTTGATATATAGGAACAAACAGAAGCTATATATTTGGTTTGAAGTGTGCCAAGATTACGCTCCAATTTTAACATTTACTGCCTGGCTGCCCGGATTAGAACAGTAAGGTTCTAAGATTAGTGATTAAAATAGGCAACAGATACAGATTCTCTCCTCTGCAGATCACAGACACTGAACTCAAGTGGAGTGCCTCAACTGGCACCCAGCTTACATTAGCTAACTCTGTCTTTCTGTATTTGTCAGCAGAAAGAGAACTATTAAGTTTGAAATGAGTCCTCTGAGTGGAGAGGATAATGAGTTAAGCAGCAAATAAATTGAGATTGGTTATCCAATTGTTTGGTTTCAATTTTTACAAAAGTTCAAATCACAATAAATTAAGACAGAAACCATAAATAATGTTCCCAAATACAAGAGTGAGGTGCTCTATCTAGCATAATGTTGTGTGTTCTGACATGAGAGTCAGAGATCTAGATGCGGCATTCTTGGTATATGTAATTTTTATACCGATTGGTTGATTGCACCCCCCAAGAACATATCAAACTAAGATGTACTCTGACAGTATGCAGATGATGTGGAACGAAGAAAAATATTTTATATATTATCACAAGTTCATCAATAAGGTATTAATTTTCACATCATAAAGAATTGTGAATATGCTCTGTTCAGACTGCAATGTTACCTTTTAACAAGTTCCTCACGGAGTCGCTTCTGCACCAAAGGTTTTGACAAAGTAAACTCCAGAACAATGTATGACCTAGCTTCTGCATATTGCTGAAATGTAAGTAAATAGTTTTTGAGTTTACAAACTAATTCGTGACAGATTAAAAATAAATAGATTTTCAGAATGAAAGGAAGAGCAGCAACTAATCTGATACCCACAATAAATGCATCACAGAAGTTGATACCACCAATTGGAGACAAGAACAAACTTTACGAACACCTGATTACTGTAATGGTTTGTACTCCCATACAATCAGGCATTATGCATTCATTGCTTGACATGCAGCTGACCAGCATGTAGCACACTGGGGAGCACTCTGAACAAATGTGCGCTTGGAAAGGCACAATAAATAGCAGCAAGAATAGACAATGTGACCTGTAGAACCTGGTCCATCATCAATATAATCACTGCTGATCCCATGCTTTAATTCCACTTTCCCATCTGCTCCCCACATTCCTTGGTCTCTTCAGAAAAGCACCTTTCTATCCCAGCTTTAAGTATATTCAACATGGGAGCATCCACAACCTCTTAAAAATTCAAGAATTCACAACCTCTTGAGTGAAGTAATTCCCTCTCATCTCATTCCTAATGGAAGTCTCCCTATCCTGAGACTGTGCCTCCATATTTTAAATTTCCCAAACAGGAGAAACAATCAGTCAATCTCACCCTATCAGGCTTCTTCAGAATTCTGTATGTTACAATGAGATCACCTCTCAGTCTTCTAAATTCCAGAGAAGGTAGGCTCAATCTACTCAGACTCTCATCATAAGGTGGCCCTCTCATCTCAGGGACCATTCTAGTCAAAGACTAAAACCCGATAACACCTTTTCTTCCTGCCTTTTTTTTCCTAAGATTTTAAAGTGTTTTTTTTCGGATAAGAAGACTTACTTTGGAGCAGCTGAGAGCCGGAGCGGAGTGGGCTGGAGGCATGGAGCATTGTGAAGCGGCTGAAAACCGGAGCCAGAGTGGAGCTGGGTCAGTTGTTGGACTAGGTCTGGGCCGGGCGGTCAGCAGCTTGCAAGGCCAATCAGACCACATGTGGAAGCCCCTGCCCTGAGCTACTGCAATGTAATGTTTATCTGACTGTAATGTTTATCCTTTTAATTATGTCTTATTTCTAACTTATACTATGAATCACTGTGAGGTAATGCAACTTCTTTTCTTTTTATTCATCTTTTTGTATCTAAGATTTGTACCTAGGTACTCAGTACCTAAGATGGTACGATGACAGGCGACATTGCAGACTTTTCACTGTACTCCTGTACTTCTGTACTTGAGTGCATGTGGCAATAAAGGAAGTTCTAATCCTAATTCTAAAATGCTGGAAATCAGAAAAACAGGGACCTGAAACATTGACTTCTGCTTTCTGCCAACAGATGCTGCCAGACCTGCTGATTTTTTCCAGAAATTACTGTTTTTGTTATCGGTCTAGTAAACCTTCACTGTACCACTTCCAATGCAAGTATATCATTTCTTGAATATGGAGATGCAAACCACAATTTTGCTGGGGTTAGGGGGAAGGAGGGTGGAGAAGATATCTTGTTCACCAACCCAGTCTTCAGGTGGCCATGTTGAAAACAGGCTGCCCTGCAGCAATAGTTATGAGGTTGTTGACTTGCTCGCCAAACTGGCTTGTTTTCATTCAGACATTTCGTCACCGTGTTAGGTAACATCATCAGTGAGGCCTCCGATGGAGCAATGTTGCTCTACTCTGCTTGGAATTTATATTCTGTCCGGTCTGTTATGGTGAGTTGTGTCATTTCCGGTTCTGTTCTGTATGGATTTGTATAGGGGGTCCAATTCTATATGTTTGTTGATTGCATTATGGGTTGAGGACCATGCCTCTAGGAATTCCCGTGCGTGTCTATGTTTAGGTTGGGCTACTATGGTTATGCAGTAATATGGCAGCAGCGTCAAGCCTTGAGAGCTGCTGATTTTTCTGATTCCGAGTATATCAGCATCACGATAAGCAAGTAATGGACACTGCTGGAAGGAACCCCAAGGGAAAAGGCAACATGGATACTAAACTCAGATACATCTGGGGATTTTGATCAGGGAGAGATCAGGGATACAAGGGACAGCAGTCGGGGATGAGTTCAGGGCACCCCCTTCGAAGAAGACACGCCTCTTCTTTACCACTTTTTAACCTGAGATTGTTGGGCTAAATCCGACATTCCACTTTCCCTTGCCCACTGTGTTACAGCACAGTTCAACCGAAATTCTGCTCCTCCTAACTTGAACTAGCCTACCCACTTATCATTCTCATCTCATTAAACTGCACTGTTTCTCAGTCCCTCAACACCTCACATTTAAAATCTTACCCTTTTATTCAATTATTTTTAATGCAATTTTTTTTATTCATTCGTGAGAGGTGGGCATTGCTGGATGACCAGTAATTATTGCCCATCCCTAGTTGCCCTTGAAAAAGTGCCTTCTTGGACTGCTGCAGTCCACATGCTGTACGTAGATCCACAATGTCCTTAGGAAGGGAACAATGAAAGAACAGCGATGTATTACCAGGTCAGGATGGTGAATAGTTTGGAGGGGAACTTGCAGATGGTGGTGTTCCCATGTATCTGTTGCCCTTGTCCTTCTGGATGGAAGTGGTCATGGGTTTGGAAAGTGCTGTCTAAGGATCTTTGGTGAATTTCTGCAGTGCATCTTATAGATAGTACACATTGCTGCAACTGAGGGTTGGTGGTGGAGGGAGTGGATGTTTGTGGATGTGGTGCCAATCAAGTGAACTGCAAGATGGGCAAAAGAAAGCTCCCATGCGATTTCAAAAGCACCGTGTATTCATTTTGTGACAAAAATTCATACATAATTGTCCCTCAGTACAAGTTGTGCTATTTTAACGTACCTCTCCTTCCACATTAGGTACGTTTGACACTTCTGACTCCAATAAATGATCCAGCTTCAAACTGACTGAGTTCTACAGGTGGACAATAAGAAATGTTAATATTGAACAGGCAAGGAAATACAAACTTCTAGATCACAATAAAACATCCCAGAAAGGAGGAAAATGAAGACATCTACTCTATCACAGCCAGGAATTGCTTTTCATCTTTAAAGGAACAGCAGGCCCTTAATTTTAGAATCAATACTGCATCAGGAAAATCAGATGAGAAACTCTGAAGTGCTTTGTTAAACTAAGTCAAACAAATGTCAACCAAGACCAAATTTGAACACTGTCCTGGGAAAACAACCTTTGATGAAGTTTAAATTTAGTTTCAACTTCGAGTATTGTGGCATAGTCTGTAATTATTCAAATACAAGGTTTTTTTTAAATGGTTTGTTGTCTTCAATTTGTACTATCCGATGCCTTTGATTCAAAGCCCCCTTTTAAAGTAAAGATGACACCTGCAGCTTTTCGAAAACACAAAATTCCAGAATGGAGGGGTCTGTCTTGACATGTGGAATATCAAACATTTTGGGCTTTTAGGCAAGGTTAATATTCAATAATTTCATTCTAATACTGAGTTAATACCTGTGTTACACCACAGGTAGTGCTGGTGGTGGAAGGAGTGGATGTTTGTGGATGTGGTGCTTTTCAAATGGCTGCTTTATCCTGGATATTACCAAGTTTCTTGAGTGTTGTTGGAGCTGCACGTCTCCAGGCAGATGGAGAGTATTTCATCACACTCCTAATTCGTGCCTTGTAGATGATGGACAGGCTTCCCGGAGTCAGGAGGTGAATTACGCACCATAGTATCTGACCCGCTCTTGTTGCCGCCGTGTTCATGTGGTGAGTTCAGTTGAGTTTCTGGTCAATGGTAACCACCAGGATGGTGACAGTGGGGAGTTCAGTGATGATAACACCATTGAATGTCAAGGAGCAGTGGTTAGATTTGCATGTAGACACAGTGGTGAAGGCTTGATGGTAGCACACAGAGGATGGTGTTTTTCAGACTGGAGGCCTGTGACTGGCGGTGTTCCACAGGGATTGATGCTGGGTCCACTTCTGTTTGGCATTATATAAATGAGTTGGAAGAGAATTTCGGGAGCTATAGTTAGTAAGTTGCAGATGACACCAAAGTTGGTGGTATTGTTGACAACGAAGAAGGTTATATAAGATTACAAAGGGATCTTGATCAATCGGGCCAATGGGCTGAGGAGTGGCAGATGGAGTTTAAATTGGATAAATGTAAGGTATCGCATATTGGAAAAACAAACAAGGGCAGGACTTATACAGTTAATGGTAGAGTCCTGGGTAGTGTTGTCAAACAGAGTGGCCTCGGAGTTCAGGTACATAGTTCTTTGAAAGTTGCATCACAGGTAGACAGGGAGGTTAAGAAGGCATTCAGCATGCTTGCCTTCATTGGTCAGCGCATTGTGCATAGGAGTTGGGACGTCATATTGTGCTGTACAAGACTAGAAAGGGTACAGAAAAAAATTGAGGATGTTGCCAAGACTGCAGGGTTTGAATTATATGGAGAGGTTGGATAGGCTGGGACACTCTTTCCTGGAGCATCGAGACTGGGTTGGGGGGTGGAACCTCATTGAAGTTTATAAAATCATGAGGGGAATTGATAAGGTGAAAAGCCAAGGTCCTTTTTCAAGGGTGGGGAGTCCAAAACTAGAGGGCAAAATTTTAAGGTGAGAGGGAATAGTTTTAAAAAGGATCTGAGGGGCAACATTTTCACACAGAGGGCGCTGCGTGTACAGAATCAGCTGCCAGAGGAAGTGGTAGAGGTGCGGGTAAAATTACAACATTTAAAAGACATTTGTACAGGTATACAAATAGGAAAGGTTCAGAGGGATATAGAACATAGAACATAGAACATTACAGTGCAGTACAGATGTTGCGCCGACCTGTGAAACCAATCTGAAGCCCATGTAACCTACACGATTCCATTGTCATCCATATGTTTATCCAACGACCTTTTAAATGCCCTTAAAGTTGGCGAGTCTACTACTGTTGCAGGCAGGATATTCCACGCCTTTACTACTCTCTGAGTAAAGAACCTACCTCTGACATCTGTCCTATATCTATCACCCCTCAATTTAAAGCTATGTCCCCTCGTGCTAGCCATCACCATCCGAGGAAAAAGGCTCTCACTGTTCACCCTATCTAATCCTCTGCTCATCTTGTATGTCTCTATTGAGTCACCTCTTAACCTTCTTCTCTCTAACGAAAACAGCCTCAAGTCCCTCAGCCTTTCCTCATAAGACCTTCCCTCCATACCAGGCAACATCCTGGTAAATCTCCTCTGCACCCTTTCCAATGCTTCCACATCCTTCCTATAATGCGGCGACCAGAACTGTACGCAATATTCCAAGTGCGGCTGCACCAGAGTTTTGCACAGCTGCAGCATGACCTCATGGCTCCGAAACTCAATCCCTCTACCAATAAAACCTAAAACACCGTACGCCTTCTTAACAACGCTATCAACCTGGGTGACAACTTTCAGGGATCTATGCAAATGGACACCAAGATCTCTCTGCTCGTCCACACTACCAAGAATCTTACCATTAGCCCTGTACTCTGTATTCCTGTTACTCCTTCCAAAGTGAATCACCTCACACTTTTCCGCATTAAACTCCATTTGCCACCTCTCAGCCCAGCTCTGCAGCTTATCTATGTCCCTCTGTAACCTGCAACATCCTTCCGCACTATCCACAACTCCACTGACTTTACTGTCAGCTGCAAATTTACTAACCCGTCCTTCTATGCCCTCATCCAGGTCATTTAGAATACTGTGTACAGTTCTGGTCGCCACATTACCAAAAGGATGTGGAAGCTTTGGAGAGGGTACAGAGAAGGTTTACGAGGATGTTGCCTGGTATGGAAGGTGCTAGCTATGAAGAGAGGTTGAGTAGGTTAGGATTGTTTTCACTAGAAAAAAGGAGATTGAGGGGGGACCTGATTGAGGTCTTCAAAATCATGAAGGGTATAGACAGGGTTGATAGAGATAAGCTTTTTCCCAGGGTGAGGGATTCAATAACGAGGGGTCACGCGTTCAAGGTGAGAGGAGAAAAGTTTAAGGGGGATACACGTGGAAAGTACTTTACACAGAGGGTGGTAGGTGCCTGGAACGCGTTGCCAGCAGAGGTAGTAGAGGCAGGCACGGTAGATTCATTTAAGGTGCGTCTGGACAGATGCATGAGTAGGTGGGGAGCAGAGGGATACAGATCCTTAGGAATTGGGTGATAGGTTTAGACAGTGGATTCGGATCGGCACAGGCTTGGAGGGCCGAAGGGCCTGTTCCTGGGCTGTAAGTTTTCTTTGTTCTTTGTTCTTTATTTATAAAAATGACAAACACCAGTGGCTCCAAAACAGATCCTTGCGGTACACCACTAGTAACTGAACTCCAGGATGAACATTTCCCATCAACCACCACCCTCTGTCTTCTAACAGCTAGCCAATTTCTGATCCAAACCGCTAAATCACCCTCAATCCCATGCCTCCGAATTTTCTGCAATAGCCTACCGTGGGGAACCTTATCAAACGCTTTACTGAAATCCATATACACCACATCAACCGCTTTACCCTCATCCACCTGTTTGGTCACCTTCTCAAAGAACTCAATAAGATTTGTGAGGCACGGCCTACCCTTCACAAAACCGTGTTGACTATCCCTAATCAAATTATTCCTTTCTAGATGATTATAAATCCTATCTCTTATAATCCTTTCCAACACTTTACCCACAACCAAATGCAGGCAAATGGGTCCAGTTATATTTGGAATACCTGGTCAGCATGGACCGAAGGGTCTGCTTCCCTGCTGTACGGCTCTATGACTTTGACTCTATCGGATATGGTAATTGCCTGGCACTTGTGTGATGAGAATGTAACTTGCCACTTGTCAGCCCAAGTCTGGAAATTGTCCAGATGTTGTTGCACTTGAACATGGACTGCTTCAATATCTGAGGAGTTGCAAATGGTGCTAAACATTGTGCAATCATCGGCGAACATCCCTACTTCTGATCTTATAATGGAAGAAGGTCACTTGATGAAGCAGGTGAAGACGGTTGGGCCTAAGACACTACCATGAGAAACTCCTGCAGAGATGTCCTGGAGCTAAGAATGAATAATCTCCAACAACCAATGTACCAGGTACGACTCCAATCATTAAAGATTTTGTCCCCTCGATTCCAGTTTTTGCTCGGACTCCTTGATGCCACACTTGGTCAAGTGTGGCCACAATGTCAAGGGCTGTCACTCTCACCTCACTTCTGAAATTCAGCCCGTTTGACCATTTTTGAACCAAGGCTGCAATGAGGCCAGCAGCTGAGTGGCCCTGGCGGAACTCAAACCCAAGTGACAATGAGTAGGTTATTGCTGTTTGATAGCACTATTAATTATACCTTCCATCACTTTACTGATGATTGCTAGTAAACTCAATTGGCCGGCTTGGATGTGTCCTACGTTTTGTGTACAGGGAAAAATTGGGCAATTGACCATATTGTCAGGTCAATGCTCATATTGTACCTGTATTGGAAGAGCCTGGCTAGGGGAGCGGCAAGTTCGGTACAATGGAATGTTGTCAGGGCCCATAGCCTTTGCAGTATCCAGAGCCTCCAACTATTTTTTGATATCACGTGGAGTGAAATGAATTGGTATCTGTGATGCTGGGGACTACAGGAGGAAGTTCAGATGGATCACATACTTGGCAGTTCTGGCTGAAGATTGCTATGAATGCTTTAGCCTTATCTTTTGCACTGATGTGCTGGGCTCTTTCATAATTGAGAATGGGGATATTTGTGGAACCACCATTCACAACTGGATGTGGCAGGATTGCAGAGCTTAGGTTTGATCCAATAGTTGTGGGAACGCTTAGCTTTGTCTATCACATACTGCTTACACTGTTTGGCACGCAAGTCGTCATGCTTGGTAGCTTCACCAGGTTGACACCTAATTTTTAGGTATTCCTGGTGTTGCACCTGACATGCCCTCCTGCACTCTTCACTTAACCAGGGTTGATCGCCTGGCTTGATGGTGATGATTGAATTTTTTTTATTATTCATTCACAGGATGAGGGTGTTGCTGAGCAGGCAGCATTTCTTGCCCATCCTTAATTGCTCAGAGGGCAGTTCAGAGTCAACCACATTGCTGTGGGTCTGGAGTCACATGTAGGACAAACCAGGTAAGGATGGCAGTTTCCTTCCCTAAAGGACATTCGTGAACCAGATAGGTTTTTCTGACAATCGACAATGGGTTCATGGTCATCATTAGAATGGGGCTGCATATTGTGCTGGAGTACATTTCTACCGCTGTTGGTGGCCCACAGCACCTCATGGATGCACAGTCTTGAGTTGGTAGATCTGTTCGAAGTCTGTCCCATTCAGCACAGTGACAGTGCCACACAACATGATAGAGGGTACTCTCAATGTGAGAGCAAGACTTTGCCTCCATAAGGACTGTATGATGCTTGATCTTAATAATACTATCATAGACAGGTGCATCTGCAGCCAGCAAATTGGTAAGGATGAGGTCAAGAATGTTTTTCCCTCTTGTTGGCTGCCTCACTTCTTGCCGCAGACCCAGTCTAGCAACTTTAGGACCTGACCAGCTTGATCAGTAGCGCTGCTGCCAAACGACTCTTGATGGCTGACATTGAAATCTCCCCACCAAGACTACATTTTCTACTCTTGTCACCCTCAATGATTCCTCCAAGTTTTAATCAACACTGAGGAATAATGACTCGTCAGCCAAGGGAGGGTGGTGTCCTTCTGACTGTGCTGACACCTGCTGGGTCTGTCCTGTCAGTGGGACAAAACATATCCAGGGATGGTGATGGTGGTGTCTATGACATTGTCTGTAAGATATTATTTTGTGAGCATGACTGTGTCAGGCTGCTGCTTGACTAGTCTGTGAGACAGCTCTCCCAATTTTGGCAGTAGCTGCCAGATGATAGTGAAGTCGACAGGCCTGTTTTTGCCTTTGTCATTTCCAGTGCCTATGGTCAATGCCAGGTGGTCCATCAGTTTCATTTCTTTATTGAGGCTTCATTCACCATTGATACAACCGAATGGCTTGGTACACCATTTCTGAGGGCAGCTGACAGTCACCTACATTCCTTTGGGCATGGAGACATATGTAGGCAAGACCAGGTGAGGATGGCAGATTTCCTTCCCTGAAGGGCATTAGTGAGCCAGATGGGTTTTTCCTGACAATCTTAATTCCAGATATTTTTTAACCAAATTTTACCATCTGCCATGGTGGGATTCGAACCCTGTGTCCCCAGAACATTAGCTGAGTTTCTGGATTAATAGTCTTGCTATAATACCACTAGGCCATCGCCTTGTATAAAAGAAGGCTGAATTTGAGATTAAGTTTTTAGTGCTGATGCATTTCCACTATTGTTTAATTTTAATACCCCATGAGATACTAGGGCAAGAAGAAATTTGGATCCAAATTATCTTATTGTCAAGGAAGCAAAGGCGGGTGGTTGATTGGGTTTTTTTGGATACAGATACATTGATTTAGATTTATATGTAGAGGACATAGTGAAGTAATTTACAGCAAATTAACAGTTATGATACATCATTTGGACGTATATCAATAATGAGCAAGAAAGCTGCCAGCTGCAGGAAGAAACCAATGGATTGGTCAGGTAACCAGAAAAGTGACAATGGAATTCAATCCAAAGACTGGTTAGGTAATGCATCTTGAGAGGACAACCAATGCAAGGGAGTGCATAATGAATTGCAGGATTCTGGAAAAGAGTGGAGGAACATAAAGAGGACCTCGGACTGCATGTTCACACATTCCAGAAGGTAACAGGATCAATAGGAAAGGTTGCTAAGAAGACATATGGGATACTTTCCTTCTGTGGCTGAGGCAAAGAATATAAAAGGAGGAAGTTTATCTCAGTTTCTTATGGAACACCATTACCCACAGTCAGGGAACATGCATGGACTTCTGGTGTCTGTATTACAGATTGCATTATAGAGGGTTCAGAGGAGACTTACAAAGTGCCAGAGATAGAGATTACTTACAATGAGAAAAGACTGGATAAAGATCCAAGGTTATTTTCTTTAGAACAGAGGAAGCTGAGGGCAGATTTAATTAAGGTGTACAAAAATATGAGGGGCTGAGAGAGAGGAACAGAGAGGTCATTAACCAGGAGCAAAGAATTCAGGTAATTGGCAGAAGGATAAGAAGTAGATTGGGGAATTGTTTACGCCCAGAGTTTAGTTTCCTGCCTGAAAGAGTAGTGGAAGCAGAAACTCTTTTGCCTTAAAATAAAATGGAGATGTGCTAGTGCTGTAATCTACAGGGTTATGGACCAACAGTTGGAAAGTGAGATTTGGCTAGAAAGTGGTTTATCCATTGACATAGACATTATGGACCAAGCTGCCATACCATAAATTTTCTGTGAATCCAGAGGTAAACTCTTATAAGGGCTCCAGTATTAAAGTATGAATCCCCTACAATGTATATCAGGTGAAAATAACTAGCTATAGCACGGTGCAATCAAAGTAATGATGGGGAGGATGAAAATTAGAATTGCACAACGGATGAGGATAATAAACAGCATCAACTGCTTTGTGCCAGTGAAGACACTGTTCACTTTGAATAAAACACTGACTTGTGACAACAATGCAAGATTTGGCAATGACATGAATCATACCTTCTTATGTATTTCCTTCGATGCTTTATCATCTTTAGTCTTATTAAAGGGATTTTTGGGATGTGAAGCTGCACCCTTCAATCCACCTGGAACACCAGAAGCTTCCCGGTTCTTACGCTTTGTCTGAATCATTCACAATAAATACATTAATGAGACAGTTTATGTCATAAGAAAATATAAACTAAGACGGAATATAAAAGTTTATTTTCTAAAACTTGAATGTTTTCTGAAAATTTACTGAAGTGATCAGCATATTTTTTTAACTGGCTTTAACTTAGAAGTGATAGCTTTAAATTTCTCATGATATTCATTTCTCCACTGTCTTTTTTCTTGCTTATGACACACATAATATTCCCATCAAGAGACACTATTCTCTGCATATCCACCAACGCGATAAGGCTGGTAATGCCCATCCGGTACCTCTGGGCACAGCCCAAATTCTCTCCAGCTTTGTAACTCTTGCTGACTGGCATCTTTTACTAACTTGTGTTTGTTCACTGCCATTATAACTTCCTGATCACATGGACGTCTTCCTGGTGGTATCTCTGGTTTGAACTATAGTTCTTGCCTATGAAAGAGTAGTGGAAGCAGAAACTCTTTTGCCTTAAAATAAAATGGAGATGTGCTAGTGCTGTAATCTACAGGGTTATGGACCAACAGTTGGAAAGTGAGATTTGGCTAGAAAGTGGTTTATCCATTGACATAGACATTATGGACCAAGCTGCCATGCCATAAATTTTCTGTGAAACCAGAGGTAAACTCTTATAAGGGCTCCAGTATTAAAGTATGAATCCCCTACAATGTATATCAGGTGAAAATAACTAGCTATAGCACAGTGCAATCAAAGTAATGATGGGGAGGATGAAAATTAGAATTGCACAATGGATAAGGATAATAAACAGCATCAACGGCTTCGTGCGGGGGAGGGAGCGAGGTAGCGAGGGATGGTGAGGGAGTGAGGGGTGGGAAGGGAGCAAGGCAGCGAGGGACGGGGTTGGAGCAAGGAAGCGAGTGAGTGAGGGACAGAGTGAGGGAGCGAGTGAGCAAGGTTTGGAGCAAAGGAGCGAGTGAGCGAGGGACAGAGCAAGGTAGCGAGGGTGATAGGGTGAAAAAGTGTTTGGTATTGTCTACCACGAACTGCAAACAAAGCTAGATCAATTGTTAATTTTTCAACTGGGGATAATAGAATTTTGCCAGCCAAAGGCATTTGGCATGTGGGCCAAAGGCACTATAAGGATAGGTAATTAATCAGTCGGGATATTGAATGACAAACTGTGTTGAGGGATAAATTAGCCCAAGTCAATACAGTGTGGAGTGGGAGGAACACAGCAAGTCAGGCAGCATCAGAGGAGCAGGAGAATCGACGTTTCATGTCAGGACCGTTCATCAGGACTGGGAAGGGGGAAGGGAGCTGGGAAATAAATAGAGGGAGGAGGGTGGGGCTGGAGGAAGGTAGGTGGGATGGCAATTGGTGGTTGCAGGTAGGAGCAGTGGGGATTGGTCAGCGGGGAAGGTGGGGTGGATAGGTGGGGAAGAAGATAGACAGGTTGTGTCAGGTCAAGGAGGCAGGGATGAGAGGGAGGGTTGGACATGCGATGAGGCCGGGGGTGGGATGATTTTGAAACGGGTGAATTCTACGTTTAGACCATCGGACTGTAGGCTCCCGAGGTGGAATATGAAGTGTTGTTCCTCCACTTTGCATGTGGCAAGTAGCCTATTCCTGTTTTTGTTTTGCTTTTCTTATTTTTGTTGTCAGTCCTCACTATTGCTACGAATGCCTTGTGCCTACTTTTCAGTTAATTTACTCAATTTTATACCACCAGTATCTAAATATTAGATCCAACTGATTAGTTAAGATGCACTTTTAAATGTCACACCTGCCTCAGAGGAGGCCCTCACAATAAAACAGAGGTCATGGCATCAATCTCTATTACAGAAATATTCATTCAGTTCTCAATGAGTGTAATGACCATTCAAACATATAAATTGGGAACACGAGGAGGCCTTTTGGCCCTTCAAAATCATTCTACCATTCAATAACTTCATGGCTGATCTGATTGTGGCCAGTACTCCACATTCTTATCTACCCTCGATAACCTTTGAATCCCTTGTTAGACAAGTATCTATCCATCTCTGCCTTAAAAATATTCAATGACCTCACCTTCACCACTTTCTGGGAAAGGGAGTGCTGAAGCCTCCACTGTCCCTTGAGAGAAAAAAAATTCTTCTCATCCTTGTTTCAAATGGAATACCTTTTTTAAACAAAAATAATTATGTTCCCTTGGTCTAGTCTGTCTCACAGGGAAGGGGAATCATCCTTTCAGCACACATCCTTTCAAATCCCCTCAAAACATTGTGTTTCAATATGATCACCTCTCATTCTTCTAAATCCTAATAGATACAGAACCAGCCTCTCCAACCTTTGTTCATAAGACAACTCACTCCCACCCTTAGTATTAGCTGAGTAAACAGTCTCTGAAATGCTTCTAACACATTTATGTCCTTCCTCAATTAAGATTAAAACCGTACATTGTACTCCATTATCATTGCACCAAAACATTTCTGCTTTTATGTTCCAATCCTCTTGCAATAAGCAACAATATTCTTTTTGCCTTCTTAATCACTTGCCATACTTGTATAATTACTTCTTCAATATGTATAACAGGACAGCTAGATCTTTCTGTAGCTCAGAGTTCTGCAATCTCTCCCTATTTAAATAATGCACTACTTTTCTGTTCTTCGATGAAAATGGACACGTGCACATTTTCACAATCATACTCCATCTGACACATTTTTACCAAACACTTCACCTATGCAAATGCATTTGCAGAGTCCTTATGTCATCTTTACAACTGAATTTCCTAGATTTTTTTGCATCATTAGCTAATTTAGCAACTGTACACTCAGTCCCTTGATTCAAAATACGTTGCATTGCTGGACGTATCATTTTTCAGAGGATTTATATGCAAACTGTCCTCTCAGGTGAGCATTAAAGATTCTATAGCATTTTTGAAGAAGCGTGATGGATTTCTCCAAGTGTTCTCACCAATCCCTAAGCTAATTCAATAAAATGTATTTTATTCTGTCTGAAGGATTTATTGTTTGAAAATTAACTTCAATGCTTCCTTCGATTCCAACATTAACTGTGCTTCAGAAAGATTACATTGGTTATGAAGCACTTTGTGACACTACAAGTGCATAAAAGACACAACATAGGTACAAGTGCATTCTTTCCCAGTCCATAATTCTGCAATATTCCCATTTATCGAGCAACTATGTCTTGGGGTCATGAAAGGCATTACTGAAATAAAGTCCTTTTGGTTTTCTGTAATCAGGCATATTAAGCAACATATAGCTCTCAGAAATTCTTGCAATATAAACTTGTAAAATGACATGAACACTGACGAAGTCACTGCCCAGATATTGAACCATAATGATTTTTTTGCATTTGAGGGGCACAGTTTATTATCTATCCAATGAATCCGATGTCAGCAAGGTAAACACTGAATACATTTGAGAAGGAGATAGGCAGATTTTCAATTAGGAACGGGGAGTGGGCAGAAAAGTAGAGTTGAGGCCGAGATGAGATTAGCCATGACTGCATTAAATGGCGAAGCAGACTCAAAGGGCTGAATTGCCTAATTCTACTCACAGTTTTTATGGTGAGCCTTGGCACTGTCCAGATGTTGAGCCATTTCAATGCTAATGGCAAAGCTTAAAGAGCATATGGTGAAGGAAAGACAAAGTTTGGGTTCATCATCCGATGACAAATAATTGGGTTTGTGAGTTTCTGCCATAGTCTTTCATGTGAGTGACCATGCTGATTCTGAAAGTACAAATCTTGGGGTACATAGGGAAGGATACCCCACAAGATATTGCAATCTGGACTGCAGGATTTGCTTGCTTTCTTTCCTTCTCCTCCACCACTCTGCCTGAGGTTTGGGTTGTTCTTCATATTGCAGGAGCTCTTGGAACAGGCGCCATCAGCATTCAAAAGTTGGGTTGGAATTGGTAACTGGATTGTATTGCAAGGGTTGGAGATTATGCAGTTAGTGACAGGGACCACAAAGCCTGAGTCATGATGATGGGGCGATCTAAACCAACAACTGGGGATCAGGTTGGGAGTGGAGTCAATTGACAGGAGGAGACTTGGGAGCAGCAATTATCTCTTTTAATGTATTGTTTCTTCCAGCTCCACATTCTGGTAAATTACTGACCTTCGATTTTTGCAGATGATCACTGGTCAGATTTTCTGGAAAACATTCAATGGCTTCAAGGTAAACCTATCTTTGAGATTTTTTTCTGAAAATAAGTATTCAGTCCAATATTCACATATGCAAAAGCCCAACACCTGTTTCAGACAGACAAAGGGCGCATCTCTTGTTTTGTCCTTATCCGATATGATGAGCAAAAATATGTACAGGGCATTCTTGACTCATAATCTACCTTGACATTCTTTCCCAATTACAGAATATTACTACATCAATGCTACCTTTTCAATTATGTCAAGCTCATTGAAAGGGAAGATTTGATATGCTCCTCGAATCCGCTTCACTCCTGGATACAATAAAGGAGCCATATTAACATATGCTACACCATGGAATGAGACAGGTCCTTCTTCTTCTGTCTGCAAATAAAAATGAACAGATCACTGCAAAAGTTCCACAGAGAAATTAAAATAGAACCTATTTTCATGTTACACTTGGTCCTTTTACTCCGTGATCAATGTCAATTTTTGGATCGAAGCAGGTCAATGAGACAAAATTCAAGACACTTCTCTTTGCAGATAGAGTTTATTAACTACTCAGTCTTACAGCTCCTTCCACACACCAGTCCCACCTGTCTCCTTTTCTATATCCCTCTTTTGGCCTTTCTCTGCAGACAAAGATTTTAGGAAGATTTTAGCCCTCTGATGGCTAATTAGACATATCCATGATCGGCAGATTCTCTTCCATTGGGTGGATGTGAAGGTGTAGATTACATCCATCCTCCTTCTTCTTTTGTCTTTCTTGCCGATTAGTCAGACTCAAAGGTGATTGTACCACTCCCAATATAGCATCTCTAGACATCATAATCTTTGGCCTGCACTACCCACCAGTGATGCTCTTTGCAGCACTCAGAGAGACCCCATCAGGGAGTCCTTGAAACATTTATTTGGAGGGCCCTCTGTGCTACTTATGAATGGTCACCTCTCCGTATAGCCTGATATTGGAAAGGGAACTGTTGTCCATCTCGGCAGAATGACCCACCCAACGCATTTAGCTTTGCAGGACGAAGGCTTTGATGCTGCGGATGTTGACTGTTTCAAGCACATCAGTGTTTGTGATGAGGTGCTGCCAGCACATTACAACTACACCACCATCTCCATTTTTAAGCTCCTTCATGGGATGTAGCCTTTGCTGACTACGTCAACATTTATTACCCGTTCTCTTCTTTTGAATGGATTTTTCGGCTATCTTACACACTGGGTCCATTTGCTTTAAAAATATGAAGCACTTCAATTATGTAACTCATAGGCCAGAATGGACACTAGAAATGAAAACCTTACTGTTATTATAGATTCTTAATATGGTAAGTAGTTATATAGGTGATTAAGTTACTTGGTTAATTCATTGACTGGATTGCTCTCCTGGCCCACAGTCGGACCTACAAGGTATAGCAACATATTTTTCAGAGGCCCACAATTAGTTGGGTCTGCAACATATAACAAGACATTTTTTCAAGGCGTCACAAGTCTTTAGACCGAAAAAGCAGATTAATGAAAATCGAAATCCTGCATCATCCTGCACCCCCAAAAGAATACAGACCACCAAGCATTATCATTGAGGGAACCAAGCTGAACGCTGTCAAGCAATTTACGTGCTGGGAAATGTCATCACATTTGATGCCACTATAAGCTCAGTTGGCTGGTCAGCTGGTTTGTGAGACAGAGTGATGTCAACAGTATGTCTTCAAATTCTGCATCAGCTGAGGTCACCATGAAGACATGCTTTCTCAATCTCACCCCTCACCTGAGGCTGAGTTACTGTCTGGCTAAACACATCACCAGTTGTCTCTCCCTAATGGGTCCTCTGAGACAATGACAACTTTCACATTCTCTTGGAAGTGGACAATAGGCTTTCTAAAACAAACACATTTGGCAGACACTGCAAACAAGCAACCACCACCTTAAAGCACAAACCACACTCTTATCGTATAAAGCTACAGTCCTCACCACACTTCTACATAGCTCCAAGTCACGGTCCTGTGCTGCTTTACCTTCTATAGCACATCTGTCACCAGTAGTCTTGCCAGCAACATCCACATTCCATGAAAGTATAAATTAAGAAGTTTAATTATCTGAGTATTTCATGGAAAAATGTAATCAATTTCATGATTTATTACATTTTTTGGTAACTGCCAACATTTTCTGAACATTGGCTGCAGTGTGTACTTGGAAAATTTAATCAAAATTTATTTTGCAGGTTCATTGCTACCTACACATAGTTTGTATTTTTGAATCCAATATGTATATCTAGTCATAAGCGACAACAAACTTAGAGACAGGGCAAGAGAACACATTTTTTTGTGATATAAAATACAGAAATAAAGCTATTTTGACAAAATATTCGGTGTGTTGTGCTCTTACAATTATTTAAAAAACATTCTCAGTACAGAAATCTGGCCTATAAATTAAATAATTGGAGTTCTATGTGTTACCAAAGCAAAAGGACCCAGTATGTGTGATAGTGCAAAGAAATCCGTCCAACGGAACGGAATGGGCAATAATCCCAGGAATGTATAAAAGTTATGAGCAGGCTGATATCCTTTCTCCACAGTGAAATTTAAATGATCTAAATTGATATTTTAGGAGTATACTAAAATGAAAAACTATGGCGTACATAACTAAATACAGCCAATGATAGGTATGTGCTGCAAGGAACTTGTGGATGACTGAAACGATCATAAGATGTTTTGTGCTGAGCAATGAGGTATAAATGGAAGATATTATTGGGCTGCTTTGAATGTCATTTTGTAACAGCCTAGTTCCGGGAAATCATGCTGTAGACTAGGAATGCAGATTTTACAGCTGGTTAATTTCCCAGGCTACATGGCACTGGAGCATGCTCAGAACAGTTTAAAGTCATGCCCTCATTTTTACAGTTGTGCAACATCAGAAGCGACGTGGATGCCCTAGGATCTAGGATGTAACTAAAATAGGAAGGATGATCAGATATTTTCCAATTTAAAATGGGTAATCGTTAAATAAGACAGCCATGCTATTTTTATATGAGTGGTATGTTGGATAATAAAGACAGCCTCTCAATGTTTTCCTTCCCCCTTTCTCAATAAACTTCTGTAAATAAATAACTGACCTTTTCAATTTTGCTGGTTTTTCCTCCTGCCTTTGTTGGAGGGGCTAATGGTATACGCTTGATCTCCACAGGAAGGTACATGGATTCAGCTATGTACTTCTGCAGTCTGAAAGAAATTGATTTCCATAAATCAAGAAAAAGATTCCTCTTAGATATTCAATTTTTTATTTTCTCCTCTCTTTTACCCCGTGAATAACCAACCCAGGGCAGATGAATCTCCTCCTCCATTTTAGCAACACAACTTAAAAACAGTTTATTCCACATAACAGCCAAAGGCTTAGGATTAGGATCTTATTGCTAATAGAGTAGTGAAAGGGAGACAAAAAGACAGTGAAAAGGAAACATAAAGTGAGGGAATGGGTAGACTAATGATCACAATATTAGTTTCAGATTATATATCAGAAATTACAAGGAACAATCAAAAGTGCAGATACTCAACTGGAAAAAGGCAAATTTTAGTGAGTTCAAAAGACACTGACATGGGTAGATTGGAAACACAGAGAGGGTTCTTGCCAAGCACCAAATGATGTGGACATTGGGGTTAAAATTGGAAGTTTGGCTGGCAAAGAGCTTCTCAATGTCGAGAGCAAAAAGACCCATTTTCTAACTACGTTTTGATCTTGAACTCGTTTGCAATTCCATAAACTAATTTCATACAGGATCTCATGGCTACCACAAAGTAGACTTTTAATCCTATCAGTTTGGGCTAGATTAATTTCACAGTCTACAAATAACATAAAAACACTGCTGATCTCAATTCCTGGTTGTACTGATACTATATTGACTTATGGCTGTTACCTTATCAAAGCCTCAGGCTCCATAAAACAGCGTCTCTCTATGTTCCATGTGACATGCTTCTTGTCACTTTCTGCCTCTGTTCTAAATGCCAAATCCTGAATAATAGAGACAAATAATCCCACATGTTTCTCTTGTTGTACATAGACTATCTCTCTATACGTAATAGTATATCTAAATAGAACGCCCGCCGCACAAACTGTTCAGACTTAAGTTGAACAGTGGTCCATTTCAAGTAGTTTGGAATATCCATTTGCTATTACCAGGGGCGTTAATTCCTGTTGAAAGCAAATTAAGCAGTTCAAGCAGTTGTATGTGCCTCATTAGAATGCGATTATCTGTCGTTTCAGGCATCTCTGTTACTTTCAGTCACCTGATTGATGTTTATAAATGACAAAGATAAGGCTTGGCTTGTTTAATTCTCGCTGTAAATAGTTTTCATTCACTCCTGTCAGTATGAACAGCTTTCAAATGGCTCCTGGATGGTGGTGGGGAAATGGGTGCCAGGTTGGGTGGGGAAGAGCAAGTGGAGGAGCTACTGCTCCACTGACTGCTAATGAAGCAATAAAATCACCTCTAACTTTAACAAAGCAAATTGGTTGTCTGCATCAGTAGTCTGACAGCCAAACTGCTGCATTTTCATAACTAGAACCGCTCTTACACGCAACTGAATATTTTTTCTTGCCATTACTAAATCATTGGTGGTACGTTTTCACATTGTAACCACCACCAGTAAATCACTCATGTTGTCCAGTTGATTAATTTAAATGCAAAACCTGTCAAGAGCAATGCAGACCATCAAAGGTGAGCAAGAGGTAGGAAATGGACTAAATCAAAATGCATTTCTGATGAAGGGTTTAGGCCTGAAACGTCAAGTTTTCCTGCTCCTATGATGCTGCTTGACCTGCTGTGTTCATCCAGCCCCATGCTTGTTATCTCTAAATCAAAATGGAGTTGGAAGAGGAGGTAAGGCACTCTACTCCTTGTCATGCCCACCTCTCTCTCTAAGAGCATTGAAAGTATTACTAGACTCTGCATGCTGCCTCTCCAAGGACACCTGGGCACAACACACCGCTCCTCAGGCCACCTTGGGAAGTTTCCATGGCTGTGGAAATGTTTCAGGAAGTTTTCCAAATGGATGTCCACCATTTCTCCTCCTTAATTTCCACATCCTAGCCTGTCACCATTGGAGCCAAGAAAGGGGTCACAAGTTTCCTAAATTAAACTAGTCCCATTTGCCTACATTTGGCCCACATTTTTTAAACCTTCCCTATTCATGTACCTGTCCAGATATCTTTTAAATTTTGTAACTGTACCTACATCTACCACTTCCTTTGGCAGTTCATTCCATATACTAACCACGCTCTGTGTGAAAATGTTGCCCCTTTTAAATCTTTCTCCTCTCACCTTAAAAGTATGCCATATAGTTTTAAACTCCTCTACCCTAGAGAAAAGACCTTTTCTATTCACCTTATCCATGCCCCACATGATTTTATAAACCTCTATAAGGTCACCCCTCAACCTCCTACATTCCAGTGAAAAAAGTTCCAGCCTATCCTTAAAACTCAAAGCCTCCAGTCCTGGCAATATCCTTTCAAATCTTTTCTGAACTATCTCTGGTTTAATAATATCCTTCCTATATCAGGGTGACCAGGACCGTACACAGTACTCCAAAAGTGGCCTCACCAACATTCTGTATAACTGCAACATGACGTCCCAACTCCTATACTCAATGATTATGAGCAATGAAGGTAAGTGTGCTGAATGCCTTCTTAACTACCCTGTCTACCTGTGATGCAACTTTCAAACAAGTATGTACCTGAACACCTAGGTCCCTCTGTTTGACAGCACTATCCAGGGCCCTACAATTAACTGTATAACTTCGGCCCTTTGTTCATCTCACCAAAATCCAATACATCAATTTATAATATTTCTTGGAGGGCTTAAGTTTTGAAGGATCTTGGAAAAATGATTTATTTCAAACTTTATGATAATATCTGGAGTAGTTTCTTTAAAGGTGATCATTGAAAGGTCACTGTGGATAAAGGAGGGGTTTTGATACCCAGAGTGCTCTCACACACATTTGAATGGGATACTGGGGATTTTTTAACAAGGCTTCAAAGAAATCGCTTGACTGGTGATAACTGTTAACTGGTGGTAACAGTTGTGCTCACCTGTTTGAACAGTAACAAAAACAAGAAATTTCTGGACAAAGTCAAAGAGGTCTGGCAGCATCTGTGAGAACAGAGCAGAGATAACGTGTTGAGTCTGGTGAATCTTCATCAGAACATCGGTTGGTTGGAAAGTACTTTGACATCCGCAATTAGGCAACAGGAAGTCTGTGAGAAAGAGTTGCACAGCTGATCGCTCCTCTCTTAAAAAAAACTTTAGGGTGCAACTACTGAGATAACAAGGTGTGGAGCTGGATGAACACAGCAGGCCAAGCAGCATCATAGGAGCGGGAAAGCTTGACATTTCGAGCCTAGACCCTTCATCAGAAATGCTACTGTGAAACTACTGTTCTTTTGTAACAGTGATTGCAAGAATATAGTATATGCTCAATATTGTGTTTCCTGTATCTGTCAAGAAACCTGAGAGAACTGTGCATGGTTAACAACTTGACCACATGCCAGAACATCAAAATTTCAGACTTCAAAATATTTTACACCTATTTTGCCTTCAAGAATAACCCTAATGGCCATAAGTGTCTTTTTTAACACGAACTCTGCAGTGAGAAATCCCTTTTTACCTCTCTTTTCTGAAGGGTATGCTTGTGTTTTAGTTTATTTAGAGGAATAAGTTCATATTACTGACTGTGTATGTCAACCAGTCATTTCAACTTTAATTAACTTTTTTAATTGCAACCTGACAGAGATAAGGTATCAAACAGGCATCTCTCACTGGAAAAATCTATTTTTGTTTTACATTTTTACCCAAGTAGTAGAACAACAGTGTATTCCTCCAGTCTTGGTCATAACAACATATTGGTATTGAAGATGACAAGGTGTAGAGCTGGATGAACACAGCAGGTCAAGCAGCATCAGAGGAGCAGGAAAGCTGATGTTTCGGGCCTAGGCCCTTCTTCAGAAAGGTTAGCAAAGGTCTTTTCTCTAGGGTAGAAGGCGTTTGCTCTCCGATTTTGCTCCTATGATGCTGCTTGGCCTGCTGTGTTCATCCAGCTCTACACCTTGTCATCTCAGCTTCTCCAGCATCTGCAGTTCCTACTATCTCTAAAAAAATATTGGTATTGAAGTTCATTTGCTAACTCAGCACCCATTCTGAAAGTTTATTAATGCTCAATTCCTGTATGTTGTTAGTTTTCCTCAGCATTAACTGATTGTTATGGCCCCCAATTTTGAAATGTTGGAATTATACTTATGATTCCCAAGTCCAAATAGTTTAAGTTACTGCTAAGTAATAGGAGCACCCAGCACTGATCATCAAGAAACACTATTTTCCACTGTGTCCTACCTCTTTGCGATTTAATTCCCCATTCTCATCCTCAAAAGGACTAATCTCTATGAAAGAATCTGGGATATTTTGGGCTCCAATTGCAGTGATGTTGCTTACTGGCCATCTCTTCGGTCTGATACTGGGCTCCTTTTCCCCTTTCAGAATCCCATTAGTAAATAACACACGAAATTCCTTCTGAAATGCAATCCAATTAAGAGTCATGAAATAATGTGATTTGAACAATTTTGTAAACCAGTCAACAACTTGTCAAATTAACGCATGCAGGAGACCAAGATACTAAAACAATGCACTGTAGAATTTCAGGGTTTTTGTGAAAGCCACCAGATAAGTAAATCAAACACAGACTAGAATCATAGAAAAATTACAGCACAGAAGGATAGTATTCAGCCTGTTGTGTTCATGTCAGCTTTTTGCAAGAGCAGCTCAGCTAGCTCCAATCCCTTGTTCATTTGCTGTATAATTATTATTTTTAATCAACCTGTTCAGACAGGTTATGACAAAGCAAGGCACTGCAAGTTGTACATAAACATTCTGGCCCAAAGATAGGGACACTACGATTGTACCATGAGAGCCTCTCTGCCCGATTTCAAAATGTTGACCATTCACATATTAGGCAAATGTGATAACCAGTAGGCTACAGAAACACAGCCTATTCCCTCAGTAGCCTGGGAATTTTCTTTTCCTCCTCAGATCAATATCCATTTCCATTTGAAATTAACACTGCTTCCACCACATTCTAAAACAGTGCATCCAAGCTTGAATCACACTCTGTATATGAGTTATTCCTCATGTCACTTTTGGTTCGTTTGCTATTCACCCTAAATCACTGACTTCTGGATCTCAAGCCTTTTCTATTTTCTATATTTTCTACCCTTCTGAGACCCCTCCTCATTTTGAACACTTCCATCAAATCTTCTCTCAACCTTCTCTTCCCTAAGGTGAACAGCCTCAGCTCATTAAAGCCAAACATAAAATATAACATATGCTCTATCAAGACAGCTTTCTGACTGACAACTGCCTTATCCTGTGATAACATCACATGCGATCACAACACTTTACATAAAGTCATCACTTTCTCCGGACTGCATGATCCGATATAATGATTTATTTCTGTGTTTTTTTTTTGTTTTTTTCATTTTTTTTGAACCAGCATACAACATATATTTGAGGTATTCTCCCATTCCTGTGGTTTGGGCAGGATGCTTTAGAAGAGAAAGTGTAGGTAGCTTGGAGACCACAAAATCCTAATTTTTTTCCATAACTCTCTTAGCTTAGTTTCTTTTGTAATTCTACCTTTAATTCTGCTGGTACCCATAAACACTTTTATGCATTATCCAGTTGCGCTGAGGTCATTTTTCTCATTTTGAGATCTGTCTGGATTACTCCTATCAGGATGACCACCAGAAATCCTCTCTACTCAACCTTTTCCTCCAGAATGAATCCTCCAAATCAGTACCAAATCTGCAAGTCTCCAGTTCTCCAATCTTGTAAACCCTGCTGCCAATCTATGGCCCGCTCAGCTTGGACATCTAGCCAGTGTTTATATTTTCCAACTGACTTGCCTGCGTGTCCCACTATCATAGCCACTTTTTAGTCATCGGACTCTGCTGGTCCATAATCTATCTTTGAGCCTACTTGGGGCAAATCATCATCATGAGATTACTTTTTACATTCTACATGATCAGGACACGTATTGATGTGTATCCCCTGAGCTCTCACATCTCGCCCTTCTGGTTCTAAACTGTAGAACTCATAGCTATGTGTAGTACACGTTGCTTCATCATAAATATCTTCTCCCACATTCTCAAAGACTAAAAGTTCATAACTCATCCATTCTACGCATGAGGAATGCATCTTTATAGTCTGATTCCTGTAGTTATAGAGTTATAGAGTTATACAGCACAGAAACAGACTCTTCGGTCCAACTAGTCCATGCCAAACATAATCCCAAATTAAACTAGTTCCACCTGCCAGTTTCCCCAAGACGCTCAGTAACTTTTCCTGCTCTTTTTCATTCTGTGTTATTCTCCCTTTTTTTAATAGTGAAATGTCAGCAGAGCTGAAATCTGTAATTTACAATTTGGCTGATCTGCCAGTATTTTGTACAACATCAATATTGCATGGTTTCTTTCAGGCAATCTATTGCTAAATGGACATTCTGCAGTAGTATGCATTACATAATATTTAGGTTTTCATACATGTCCCAAAATTCATTATTTGCAAATTCACTTCCATTATCAATTAAGTATTTTGTTGGTGACCTAAGGCCTGTGTCAACCCACTTTTTCATGACTTTGCCCACTACAGCCCATCTGTTCTTAGTGTTTATTTACCTTAGTTATACTAAATTTGGTCAGCATACCTACAGAAAGTAACAGACATCCTGAGCTTTGTCCCATATCTTCAAATCCATGGCTCAAATTCATTAAATTCCTGCGCTAAAGAAACAATTACAACCAGGCATGGTGATGTCTTATGATATTTAACAACATGCACCACATTTTGATGCAATCTGTTTTACTGAATTTGTATTCTTTATCTACAACTCTGGCATCCTTGAACAGGAGCATTTTTTTGTAGGGGGATAAGCAAAATGTTTCTGCAACTTCCATATAATCTGCTTGTTCTCAATCAGACTCCTATCTGCCGAGGTCAATAACACTTCTTGGACATCCTGATGAGAAATTCCAGTTTTCTCAGCAACTAAGATACTCATGGATTGACTAAAGTCTTCAGTCACAAACACAATATGTTCTTGCATTCATCCTTAGTGCGTTGTATCTCAGAATGATCTGTGTCATGAGTTGCTTCAAATAATTGATTCTTTTTCCTCGAAAAATTCCTGACATGGGGAATATTATTTACATTTAGAAGCTGCAGCACAGAGGGATTTGGGGGTCTTTGTGCTTGAATCACAAATAGCTAACATCCAATTTCAGCTAGTAACAGGGAAGGCAAATGGAATATTGGCCGTTATTTCAAAAGGAATGATGTATACAAATAAGGAGATCTTGCTAAACTTATACAAAGCACTGGTCAGACCACAAGTGGAATACTGTTAATGGGCCCAGTCCTGTTATCTAAGCAAAGATATACTGGCATTGGAAGTAGTCCAGAGAAGGTTCACTGGGTTGATTCTGGGTATGGGGTTATTTTTATGTTGAAAGACTGTGTAGGTTGGGTTTGTACCCATTGGAGAAGACTGCAACAAAACACAAGCAAACAGTTTTGCGGAAAGTCACGCAAACATAAGAATTCTAATTTCAACATTCTTCCCTTTACTCTGGATCTAGGATGACTTTACTAAGCGGAGTAGAACAACATCACTTCATCGGAGGCTGCACTGATGGTGTTACCTACCATGGTGATGAAACGTTTGAACTATAACCAGCCAGCATGGTGAGCAAGTCAACAGCCTATTAGGTGCCTTCCCAAATGATCTGTCCATTTTGGTCAGTCACAAGCCAGACAATGTTATATGTTGGTGGGGCGTTTTGACCTCTTCAGGGATGCTTTGAGGACATAACTAAAGCACTTCCATTGCCCTCCGGGAATCTCTTGCCACAACTGTGTTCCAAATTGAGCAGTCGCTTCAGGATCCTGCTGAGGCACACGAGCGACATGTTATGCCCAGTGCAGCTGATTTTGAGTGTTTACTGTCCCGATGCTGGACAAGTTAGTTGGGGAAAGGAGGCTGTTGTTGGACTGCATTTATTGCTAATAGATTTAAAGGATCTTGCGAAGGCATCTGCGATGATACTTTTCCAGGGCTTTGAAGTGTCTATTGGGTTGGCCAAGTTTCTGACACATATAGGAGCTTGAGAATCACTGCTATCCTGTAAAACGTATCCTTACTCCAAAACTGGGGACCATGACATAGATAGTCACAAGTAAATCTCTTATTAAATTCAAAAGAAAGTTCTTTCAAAAAATGGCAAGAATATATATAACACACAACAACATAGAGTGGTTGAGGTGTGAAGCAATGATGCAATTAAAGGGCAGCTAGGTAGTACAAGGAAGAAAAGAATAGAAAGGTATGTTGATAGGATGGGTGATGTAAAATGTAAGGACGTTCATGTGGAAGGTAAACAATAATATGAAAGATCTGAGTGGCCTGTTTCAGTGCTGTTTGGTCAAAGTCAAGAAAGCCTGATGTGGCTAGTACATTCCAAAGTAGTGGGTTCCTTTACTTACCGAAGTAGCTGTTGGCAGAAACAGAGAAACCATATAGTTAAACTGTGGCCCAGTGAGGGCCCAGCTATCAGGTACTGAGTAGGCAGACTCTGTTGTGATCCTCAGAAGATTTGACTGCTCTAACTGGGCTTCAGAAAGCAATGGTTCTGCGACGGACACAGCAATATCCACCTGGGACTGGATGACACAAAATTATTATGCTAATCATACTTGTTTTGATTTAACATATCTAACAAACTTATATTTAAAAACAATTTTATGGTTTCTGACATTCTGGTTTCCAAGCAAAATGTTAAGTGATTTAATCAATTGCTTATAGACATGACAAGTTTTGTTCCATTTGTTTCTTCAGCCTCTTAGATCTCCCCTTACTCCAAGTCCCCCTTCCTACCTTGAACTGAAATGGCAGATAATCTGTTAACAATACTTATTCAATAGCTAATAACATCATATGGGCCGAATGTCCCCAGATTTCAGTTTTTTTTCTTTCTTCTAGAGAATTACCTCCCACTCTCTAACAGGGCTAAACCTCTTTGCCCAGTCTAGTACGAAGTACTACATTTCAGAAAGTCAGCTGGAGAATTATCAAGAGGTGATGGCTTAGTGGCATTATCACTAAATTATTAATCCCGAAACTCAGGAAATGCTCTGGCGATCCAGGTTCAATTCCTGCCATGGCAGATGGTGGAATTTGAGTTCAATAGAATCTGGAATTATAAATCCAATGTTCACTTTAAAACCATTGTTGATGGTCACAAAAAACACTGTTTACTCGTGCCCTTTAGATAAGGACATACCTGTCCTCACATGGCCTATGTGTGACTCCAAACCCACAGCAACGTGGCTGACTCTTACTTGCCCTCTGGGCAATAAATGCTAACTTAGCCAGTGATGTGCACATCCCATGAATGATTAAAAATAAGGATATAACATCCTGGGGAGTATTGGCAAGATGGATGTGGAGAGGATGTGTTCTCCAATGGGATAATCTAAAATTATGGGTTGCCCATTTAAAACTGAGATTAGGGAAATTCTCTTCCGAAAAAGGTTATAGAAGCAGAGTCCTTGAATAATTTTAGGGCAGAGGCAGAGGTTGAACAGTTTTGTGCGGTTGAGGTTACATCAAATCAGCCATGACCTTATTGAACAGCAAAGCAGGTTCAAGAGGCTACATGGCCTCGTCTGATTTCATATAACTGGAGCCAATCTTTACAGAGTCCAAAACTCTGTGTTTCTATCAACAGATACTGCCAGACCTGTCGAGCCTCTCCAGCACTGTTCATTTCATAGAATCCCTACAGTGTGGAAACAGGCCCTTCAGCCCAACAAGTCCACACCGACCCTTGGAGCATCCCGTCCAGACCCATTCTCCTTTAAACCACATCCCTGGACACTACAGGCAATTTAGCACAGCCAATCCACCTAGCCTGCACATCTTTGGACTGTGGGAGGAAACCAGAACACCCGGAGGAAACACATGCAGACATGGGGAGAATGTGCAAACTTATTTGTTAAAAATACAAGACTGGATAGAAATAAGAATGACAAATCATATTAAACTTCGGTCTATGGACATGATTACCTTTGTTTCCTCTGATCCAGTTTGCTCCAAACTAGTTCCTGCTAAAGGATGGAGTGTCATGGTCTTTGTGAATGCACATTCTCCTAGGGGTAAGAGAACATTCAACATTAGCTGTGGTGACTTGTGTAATCAGTTTCACTGAATGAATAAGTGGTGTCACACATGAGCACACACCTTGAGCCAGGGGCAAGAGGTCCACTGTGGCTTGGCCAAGGATAATAATCTTCTCATCTTTTTTTTTCTTCTCTTTTGGTAAAACCTCAATAACTGTCACTATAGTTTCATATATGGAAGAAACATTTAAAAATAAAGTATTAGTAATTATCTCGACATACGTTGACAACAGAACAGCAAAAAGATAAAAGTTCCAAAATAATGAAGCTATCTTTAATCTCTGATATCACCTTCTAGGTTTGGTTTCAATTTTTGTCTGCTTACATTTTTGTGTACCTTGGAACAAACACTATATTAATGTACACTGTTGTTAAATAATTTATCGTGAAATATTTGATTCAGGCTGTAAAACAATGGTCCAGATTTTGCAGTTCTACTGATAACAGAACTCAAGTGTTTGTCCTCACTATTCTGTTAAATTTACTGCAACTTCTGACAGCTATGCACACATGGTTAAACATGGAAATCAAGATCTTGCTACAAGTGATACCCAGCTCACCATAGGATGCACTGTTGAAATCCTCACAGATGGAAATCAGTTACAAATCGTTGAATTAACATGAAAATCCACATTAACACTGATAATCCCACGGTGAGAATCTTTGAAAATGTTATTGTTAATGCAATCTAACTGGGTTTTTAACAAAATACAAAGCCATATCATTGATGGATAACCTCTTTGACCTTAGAAAACCTGCTCAGAATATTTTAAAAATGGAAATTTTAAATAAGAATAGAAAATATTCAAAATTCTCAGCATCTGGTGAGAGAGAAAGAGAATTAACAATTCAATGACTTTTGATCAGAACAGCTGACAAAGATGCAATATGGTGGTCATATTCAGAAAAAAAAAAGTCAGCTCTGAATATATAGAGACACTGTGTGAATATTCTGTAACATAAACTGCATGTTTCCACTCGACCATTAGACGTCCCTGTTACTGCAGCGGCTAAATCTCTGTCATAGAACATAGAACATTACAGCGCAGTACAGGCCCTTCGGCCCTCAATGTTGCGCCGACCTGTGAAACCAATCTGAAGCCCATGTAACCTACACTATTCCATTATCATCCATATGTTTAAAAACGACAACTTAAATGCCCTTAAAGTTGGCGAGTCTACAACTGCTGCAGGCAAGGCATTCCATGACCTTACTACTCTCTGAGTAAAGACTCTACCTCTGACATCTGTCCTATATCTATCACCCCTCAATTTAAAGCTATGTCCCCTCATGCTAGCCGTCACCATCTGAGGAAAAAGGATCTCACTGTCCACCCTATCTAATCCTCTGATCATCTTTTAAGTCACCTCTTAACCTTCTTCTCTCTAAGGAAAACAGCCTCAGGTCCCTCAGCCTTTCCTCATAAGACCTTCCCTCCATACCAGTCAACATCCTGGTAAATCTCCTCTGCTCTCTTTCCAATGCTTCCACATCCTTCCTATAATGCGGCGAACAAAACTGTACGCAATACTCCAAGTGCAGCTGCACCAGAGGTTTGTACAGCTGCAACATGACCTCACGGCTCTGAAACTCAATCCCTCTACCAATAAAACCTAACACACTGTACGCCTTCTTAACAACCCTATCAACCTGGGTGACAACTTTCAGGGATCTATGCAAATGGACACCAAGATCTCTCTGCTCGTCCACACTACCAAGAATCTTACCATTAGCCCAGTACTCTGTATTCCTGTTACTCCTTCCAAAGTGAATCACCTCACACTTTTCCACATTAAACTCCATTTGCCACCGCTCAGCCCAGCTCTGCAGCTTATCTATATCCCTCTGTAACCTGCAACATCCTTCCACACTATCCACAACTCCACCGACTTTACTGTCAGCTGCAAATTTACTAACACATCCTTCTATGCCCTCATCCAGGTCATTTATAAAAATGACAAACACCAGTGGCCCCAAAACAGATCCTTGCGGTACACCACTAGTAACTGAACTCCAGGATGAACATTTCCCATCAACCACCACCCTCTGTCTTCTTACAGCTAGCCAATTTCTGATCCAAACCGCTAAATCACCCTCAATCCCATGCCTCCGTATTTTCTGCAATAGCCTACAGTGGGGAACCTTATCAAAGGCTTTACTGAAATCCATATACACCACATCAACCGCTTTACCCTCATCCACCTGTTTCGTCACCTTCTTAAAGAACTCAATAAGGTTTTTGAGGCACGACCTACCTGTCACCAAACCGTGTTGACTATCCCTAATCAAATTATTCCTTTCTAGATGATTATAAATCCTATCTCTTACAATCCTTTCCAAAACTTTACCCCAACAAAAGTAAGGCTCGCTAGTTTATAATTACCAGGGTTGTCTCTACTCCCTTTCTTGAACAAGGGGACAACATTTGCTATCCTCCAGTCTTCTGGCACTATTCCTGTAGACAATGACGACATAAAGATCAAAGCCAAAGTCTCTGCAATCTCCTCCCTAGCTTCCCAGAGAATCCTAGGATAGATACCATCCGGCCCAGGGGACTTATCTATTCTCACACTTTCCAGAATTGCTAACACCTCCTCCTTATGAACCTCAATCCCGTCTAGTCTAATAGCCTGTATCTCAGTATTCTCCTCGACAACATTGTCTTTTTCATGTGTGAATACTGATGAAAAATACTCATTTAGCGCCTCTCCTATTTCTTCGGACTCCACGCACAACTTCCCACTACTATCCTTGACTGGCCCTAACCTTACTCTAGTCATTCTTTTATTCCTGACATACCTATAGAAAGCTTTAGGGTTTTCCTTGATCCTACCTGCCAAAGACTTCTCATGTCCCCTCCTGGCTCTTCTTAGCTCTCTCTTTCGGTCCTTCCTGGCTAATTTGTAACTCTCAAGTGCCCTAACTGAGCCTTCATGCCTCATCTTTACATAAGCCTCCTTCTTCCTCTTGACAAGAGATTCAACTTCTTTAGTAAACCACGGTTCCCTCGATCGACCACTTCCTCCCTGCCTGACAGGTACATACTTGTCAAGGACACGCAGTAGCTGTTCCTTGAACAAGCTCCATATTTCGATTGTCCTTTAGTTTAATGGTACATTACTGTATTTAAGTATTAAATATTCCTGGGTTCAGTTCCATGATATAATCAACTTTAACGGTTTAGATTTCACTGACATTATAACATATCTTGCATCTCTCTTCTTAGAAATATCTTAGTTCTAATGTGTTTCAGTGTTATTCATCTACATGCTTATGTATATGAATGCTTGTAATTCAATGATTAATTAGAGTAGAAACTCACAAATTACAGGTTTGTGCACCAGGTTGTCTAATCCTTGAATCCCATCAAATGTGCAGTCAAAGCTGGTTGTGAAGTTGTACTCTATTTCATTTTCTGACATCTGCAATTTTCCAGAGTCTCCAAGTTGCAAGTTATTATACTCCACACGGACATAAGTAACTGGGCTCTCGCCTTTGTTCCCTTTCTGTAAGGCAGATAGAACAGACTAGACACGACTTTTTTTTATAACCTTTTTTTATATAAAACTTGCATTTATATAGCACTTTACATGATGTTACAATCCCAAATAATGATGATGCTAGACAAGTCAGATCACAAAGTGAAACCTGCCTTTGCAGTTTTGTTACTGTGGTAATTAGTCACTGAACATATTCACATGAGCTGCCAGCGTTCTTTTAACACAAGAATAAGGACACTAGTTTATTAGCTCAGTCAGTCATATCACTGGTTTGTGATGCAGAATAACACCAACTGCATGGATTCAGTTCCCACACCTGAAGAGGTTACCATGAAGGTTCGACATTCTCAACCTCACCCCCCACCCGAGGCATGGTGATCCTCAGGTTAAACTACCACCAATCGTCTCTCTAATGCGAGTATGGGCCTATGGTCTACTGGGACCATGGTGACTTTGTCTTTATTATACAAAAGAAATACATTTTCAAAAACATGATATATGTAGATTGTTACTGATCAGACCAGACCCACTGAAAATATTTTAAGAAGGTAACCTAAACTCTAACTTTTTCTTATTTTTAAAGGCAATTATAAAACATCTGTTCCCGATGCAATGCAACTGGTCAAACTACTCAATGTTGAGCAAAATGCAATTTATTTAAACACTGTCGTTAAAATACAACCAAAGAAAGTGGAAGTTAGAATAACTTAACTCTCTTGGAAAACTTACTAGAATAATAGATACAGTAACTATTACTAATTAACTATTCCAACATAGTAACATCCCATAAGCACATCCCTTGGCAAAAAGGATGATTCTCACATGCAGGAGGAAAAATCATCAAGAGAAAATTCAGTGAGTATAGCAGCCAGAAGACATTCACCGAAGTTTCCAACTCTTTTGAGACTTCAAGAGCTTCTGATGTTACTGAAAAAAACAAAACCCAGAAATCGCGATCTGTGAGAGCTGGCCACACCCATTAAGGCTGTTAAAAAGCCTGAGGCCTCTCAAGCTGTTTACTCAAGAGTTATTCAATGGGCAGTTCAACCTCTCTTCAAAAAAAAGGACAAAATAACCTCTTAAAGTGACAGCATTGTTACAAGACACTTTGAAATAAGTTAATGAAAATTGCAAAAAGAAAAATTCAACCCTTTTCTCAATAATATCCTTTACCTATATTCAATCCGAGTGAAGTATCATTCTGATCTTCATTCGACTCTTTCCAGGTTTGATGGCCTACAGACTTCTTTCTAACTCCAATGACCGTTTTTCAGTTTTGCTAACTTGAAAACTTCTACATAAATTTTCACAGCTTGGAGACTCATTAAACTGACCTGCCCTTCTGTTGATAAGAAACAATTCTGAACTGAAACCTCTGAACTCAAACTTCTTGTGGCCCCTGACCATTTGTCTGTTTGTATGCATAGAACTCAGCACAGCGCACACTTTATCAATTAAATCCATAGGCAGCTCGCTAAGCACTTAACTTGAGTTGCATGATTTCTTGAAAATTATGCTTTTTTCACTGTTTCAAATGACTTTCTGATCTCTTTATAAAAGGTTACCTTTACAGAACTGAAAGCACAAGTCAATTTTACTTCTACTTTAAAATCCAAATTTCCAAAATGAAAGAAGTGTATTGTAAACCTTTATCATGAAGACCACCAACATCTCAAAGTGCTTTGAAAACAATTAAATAGTTTTGAAGTGTAATTGTTATATGGGATAAACAGCAGCCAACATGTGTACGTTAAGCCCACAGAAACAACAATGTGGTCATGACCAGGTTTTTTGTACCGTAATAAACATTGTTCAGGATACCAAGAATAACTTTCTTGTTCTTCTTTAAAATAATGCAATGGGATTTTTAAACCCACCAAGCAGGCAGATGGAGCTTTGATTTAAGAATTCAAAATACACCTTCAATGATACAGCATCACCCCTAACTTTCTGCTCAAACACTGCAGCGAGACTCAGAAGCAAGAGTCCTACTCACTAAGCTACAACTTAAACATTGTGTTGCATTCAGAGATTTTGTGCAAGTGTTAACTGAGAAGTCTTGCGCCAATTCTCACGAGGCAAAATGAATTATAGCAGCTGGTTTCAGTACACTCATATGTACTCCAACTTTGTTATCCACTAGTCTACATCATAGTGTCATACAGAACAGAAACAGACCAAGTTTCCCAATGTAAACCATTCCCATTTGCCTGCATTTGGCCTATATTCTCCAAACCTTTCCTATTCATGTACCTGTCCAAATCTCCTTTAAATGTTCTAACTGTAACTGCAACTACCACTTCCTCTGGCAGTTCATTCCACATATGAACCACGCTCTGTTTGAAAAAGTTGCCCCTCAGGACTCTTGTAAATCTTCCTCTTCTCGCCTTAAAATTAGGCCCTGAAGAAGGGTCACTGGAACCAAAATGTTAACTCTGATTTCTCTCCACAAATGCTGCCAGACCTGCTGAGAATTTCCAGCAATTTCTGCTTTTGTTTAAATTATGCCATCTAGATTTGAACTCCCCTAACCCTATGGAAAAGATCTTCACTATCACGCCACCACACAATGCACCATATCAGTAGTTAACGAAATAGGAAACTAACAAAGCAGTTAAATAAGAGGGATGATGCTGCAGCATCAAAATGTATGAGCATAAGTTTTTTGTATCCTAAAACAAAGGATCTTATAACTATATTCAATTATTTTACAGTCATTGAGTCCATGTTTTCATCCTTGGCACTGTGTAGGTGCAATAAGGAGGAGACGTGGACTAATTAACTCTTGGGATACTCTAACACACATTTCACCAGTGCTTACATGAGTTCACTATCCAGCTGTTGAAGCAGGGGGTGGTTTTGGCAAAGTAACCGTGTGCATCAGCTGTGATGGTACTTTCAACTTTGAGTCAGAAGTTTGTAAGCTCAGATCTCACTCCATGAGATGAGTATAAAATGAATCTCCTGTGCAATATTGAGGGATTACTGCATTATCACTGTGTTTTGCATGAAACATTCAATCTCTATCTGCCCTCTTGAGGATTCCCTAGCACTAGTTGGAACCAATGCTACACAAATTGTTTGGTTATTATCACACTGCCGTTTGTGGGGCATCCTGTGTGCAAATTAGCTGCTGTGTTTCCTACATAACAGCAATGGAGCACTTCATTAGCTGTAATGTTCTTTGGAACACCATGTGTTTGTGAGAGGTGCGCTGTAAATGCCAGGCTTTTCTATTGCGGAATCAACTCACAAATGCAAAAACCTTTTGTTTAAGTTATGCATGTGCTACATGTAGGAAAGCCTTAAATGTCCCAATTATACAAGATCTGATGGCTGGGAGGAACAGTGAAGATACATACCAAATTTCTGGCTCTTAGTACTGTGATCTGCACAAGCAATGGACTGCGTGGCTTGAACTCGACCACAGGGTTCTCCATATGTATATCCACCTATGGGACTATACCAACAGTCTCTTTTATGGTAAAGCGCAAAGCAGAAAAGTAAAAGATATCACCAACAGCAGATACAGAACTCAAATGTACACACTAAGTTATAATGAATGTGCTTACAACAAAAATATTTGATATTATTGCACAATGGGTTAACCCAACATACAGTTCTTCAACCTAGGTTTGAGTCTAATCCGAAACAACTGATTAAATTGTCATCTCTCTCCAAACGTACATCGGTTTTATTCCTAATGCCACCACAGAATTTGGTATTATGTTAATTTAGAGGAACCATGTATGTTACTTCAGTTGTCTTTTTTGTATTTTTTCATTGGATGTGGGAATTGCTGGCAATTCCTAATTGTTCTTGCACCATGTGGATTATCAGGGTACTTAAGGGTCAGCTACATTGTCTGGAGGCTTAATTAGGCTAAGTAGAAAGGATGGCAGATTTCCTCCTAAAGGACATAAGTGAATCAGCTAGGTTTTTGATAACCAGCAATGTTTCCATGGTCACCAGCTTTATATTCCAAACATTTATCAAGTAATGGAATTTAAATTCCACCACCTTGATGGGATTCGAACTCAGGTCCTAATCCCTTACTTGGGCCGCTGGATTACTAGCCCAGTATCATTCTCATTTTGTCGCCACATCCCTATTTACGTCGTTCAATGCATGATAAAGATTAGAGGACGTTATCTAAAAACAGCGTATTGAGGTACGTGTAAAAAAGTAGAGATCAACTTATTCGACAGACCATGCATTGGCCTCATCATTTCGTGTCCAGTGCTGACAGTGAGTGCAACAAAGGGTTGTGTTGGGGAGGAGAAGGGAAGAGGGAAGGGTCGGGGAAGGTTGGAAGTATGGATGGGTCGGGAGGAGGGGTGGTGGCTTGATAAAAGATCCCTTTGACTGACCCCCACCCTCCCTAAGTGTGGCTCCAACCCCGAGGCTGTCAGTCTCTCTACCCACACACAGCTCAGTCAATGCTCCATTCACCCCTTTCACTCTCACCCTGTGTTTTGGTCCCCCCCACGGATGCTCACTCTCACCCTTCACCCTATTCCCATCCTCTACACTTCCCCCGCCCCACTGGGGCACTCAACCTCTCCACCTCCTCATCCTCCACGAGGCACCCACTCTCCCAAGTCCCCTCCTCCTCACCTCCCCCACCCCCATGGGACTTCCATCCCTCTCACCCTCCAGTTGGAACCAGGTCTCGGGCTTGGCGTCGGGTTGTTGCCACAGGAACGCACCGGGCAGAAGCTCGAGCCACTCAGAGAAAAGGAAACCACCTCAGCCAATAGGATGGAACGATGCGTCGGACCAACGGGTTGCAGAGAAGTGGCAGTTGCATCCAATGGAATAGAACAATGGGCCGGGGCCAATAGGATTGAGGGAAATATGCAGCTGCCAACAATGGGAAGGGTGCCGGGTCCGGGCCAACGGGATGGAGCGGCAGGTCCGGCCAATGGAATGGAGGGAAATGGCAGTCGCAGCCAATGGAATAGAGCAACGTGCTAGAGCCGGTATGATGGAGGGAAGTGGAAGCCGCAGACAATGTAAGGGTGCCAGGCTCGACCAATGGGATGGAGAGGGGCGGGTCTAGACCGACGGGCTGTTGGGGCAGGTACAGCCAATGGAATGGAGCTGCTGGCAACAACGCAACAGTATGGGCGGAGTGCGCAGCCGCTGTGTAGCGGGCTGTGCATGTGGAGATGGGCAAGTAAGGCAGAAGAGATAACAAGCATGGGGCTGGATGAACACAGCAGGTCAAGCAGCATCATAGGAGCAGGAAAACTTGACGTTTCGGGCCTAAACCCTTCATCAGAAATGGGGGAGGGGAAGAGGGTTCTGAAATAAATAGGGAGAGAGGGGGAGGCGGAGAGAGGATGGATAGAGGAGAGGATAGGTGGAGAGGAGGCAGACAAGTCGAAGAGGCGGGGATGGAGCCAGTAAAGGTGAGTGTAGGTAGGGAGGAGATAGGTCAGTCCAGGGAGGACGGACAGGTCAAGGGGGCGGGATGATGTTAGTAGGTAGGAGATGGGGGTGTGGTTTGGGGTGAGAGGAAAAACAGGTTAGGGAGGTGGAGATGAGCTGGGCTGGTTTTGGGATGCGGTTGGGGGAGGGGAGATTTTGAAGCTTGTGAAATCCACATTGATGCCATTGGGCTGCAGGGTTCCCAGGCTGAATATGATTTGCTGTTCCTGCAGCCTTCGGATGGCATCACTGTGGCATTGCAGGAGGCCCAGGATGGACATGTCATCTGAGGAATGGGAGGGGGAGTTGAAATGGTTCGCGACTGGGAGGTGCAGTTGTTTGTTGCGAACTGAGCGCAGGTGTTCTGCAAAGCGGTTCCCAAGCCTCCGTTTGGTTTCCCCGATGTAGAGGAAGCCACAACGGATGCAGTATACCACATTGGCAGACCCCCATCTCCTATCTACTAACATCATCCCGCCCCCTTGACCTGTCCGTCCTCCCTGGACTGACCTATCTCCTCCCTACCTACACTCACCTTTACTGGCTCCATCCCCGCCTCTTCGACTTGTCTGCCTCTTCTCCACCTATCCTCTCCTCTATCCACCTCCCCCTCTCTCCCTATTTCTTTCAGAACCCTCTTCCCCTCCCCCATTTCTGATGAAGGGTTTAGGCCCGAAACGTCAAGTTTTCCTGCTCCTATGATGCTGCTTGACCTGCTGTGTTCATCCAGCCCCATGCTTGTTATCTCGGATTCTCCAGCATCTGCAGTACCTTTTATCTCTGATACAATTATCACTGAAACTCTGCAGCAAGGTGACAATGACGCCACATGGAAAATGGAGGAGCAGCACTGTATATTCTGCGTTGGGAGCCAACAACCCAATGGCCTCAATGTGTACTTAACCAGTTTCAAAATCTCCCCAACCCTGGCCTCATTCTATGTTCAACCCTCCCTCTCATTCCTGCCTCCTTGACCTGACAAACCTGTCCATCTTGTCTCCTACCTATCTGCTCCTCCCAACTCACTAACTAATTCCCACCACTGCCTACCTGCACTCACCTATCACCATCCCACCTACCTTCCTCCGCCCCACCCCTCCTCTCTATTTATTTCGCAGTTCTCTTCCCCCTTGCCCATTTCAGAAGAAGGGTCCTGACCCAAAACGTCAACTTTCCTGCTCCTCTGAAGCTGCTTGGCCTGTTGTACTCCTCCAGCTCTACACTGTGTTGTCCAAGACTACTGTATTGGCAGTTCTTACTAACTCTGAGCAGGGTGATGGAGCTATGTGTATGGCTGCAAGCAAAGAATTGCAGTAGCAGTTAACCAGAAGTTTAGGGTCATGAGTGGAGATACTAGTGGTCATCCAACTGCATTTGGTCATCCCAATATAAAGAAGGATATATTGAGAGCAGCATGTAGAAGATACCGGTTAAAACAGCACACACAAACAGTTCCTTCTGCTGAAAGGAATAGAAATCTTAGACGGATGATGAAAAGGCAGGTTTTGCATCTGCATCAGAAAGGAACAATGTAATGTGGGTAACTGAGGAGTGTCACAGTGGGAATGGTCCCTTCAAAATTCAGGAAAATAAAGGAGTTGAAAGTTTTATGTCTAATGATGGTGTTACACTGGTACAAGTGGGAATGGCAGAAGATGATCCATTGGCTGTGAAGTTCTGATGAGATGGAAGGTGAAGACCAAAGGAACTCTGAAGCAGGAAACATATAATGTCTTTTGAAAGAGACCATCAATTTATTGGCATGTTACCAGGGACTTCAGTTGTGAGCAAATGTTTGGAAATGTTCTGGCCGATGCCCTTGGATAAAGGGGAAATAAAAGTCAAAAAAATTAGCTAATAGAGCTTTTTAAATGTCCCCTCTGGCTAGTAGGTCAATATTTAGAAGTCATAGATTCAAAAGATCTCCAGGAGAGAATAGTTCTACTCAGTTGTCAGGATTGAGGGTGCTCTGCGCGAAAAGGTAGTGGTAGCTGATCCTTTAAATAATTTAAAACAGGCCGTCTGGGAGCTTATGTTGTCAGCCTCGAGGTGTTTTTTTTTTGTTTCGTGGAGAAGCTTGTGTTGCTGGAGTGTGGGTCTGTGGTGGGGGGCGAGAGGGTCGCGTCGCTGGAGTGTGGGTCTGTGGTGGGGGGCGAGAGGGTCGCGTCGCTGGAGTGTGGGTCTGTGGTGGGGGGCGAGAGGGTCGCGTCGCTGGAGTGTGGGTCTGTGGTGGGGGGCGAGAGGGTCGCGTCGCTGGAGTGTGGGTCTGTGGTGGGGGG
>JAHRHZ010000023.1:6365215-6416805 GCA_024137785.1 Ginglymostoma cirratum
CCCCCCCCCCCCCCCCCCCCCCCCCCCCCCCCCCCCCCCCCCCAAGTTCCCAGTTCTTCGCTCACCGGGGTCCGGCGCAGTTGCCTAGTTACGGCGCAGCCAATGAGTGCGCTGCATGTGACATCAGAAGCCCTGACCTTTCACCCGTGTTCATTTTATTTCAGCAATGGAGGAGAAAACGCCGATAATGTCTTCAAATTCAGCACTAAGTAATAATGTTAATATTCAGCGATTGAGTTTTATAAAATCTCTTGGGATGGTGATAGTTTAATCTTTTCTACGGGTGGGGTTAGAGGTCATGGCGCGCGGTGGTTAATGGGATGATGGCGGCGAGTAGTGGCAGTGAGTAACCTGGAGACATGGAGAGAGTGGAAATGGGGAGGGGAGGGGGTAATGGGTTGTCGGGGGGTGTGAGTGAGTTGGGGGGGGAAATAGAGCGGGAAAGGTGTGAGCAGAGAGAGTGCGGAATGGGAACAGGGAGGAGGAGGAGGAGGAGGAGGAAGAGGAAAGGGTGAGAGTGAGAAAGAATGGGGACGGCGGCTATGGGTAGAATAGCGGAGAGAGCGAGGAATGAATGGAGATGGAGTGAGAGATTGGTGGAAGGGACTTCATGGATGTTAGAGTGGCTCATTGGCGGGAGGAGGAGGTGGATGAGAAACTTTCAATTTAGGAGTCCGAACATGAAAGAACTGTCAATGCGGGCAGTGTGGAGCAGTCTCGAGTGCCTGGCTTGACTTCCCTTCCGCAATGTTAAACACATTAAGCTTTTATAATGTTAGCAGGAAATGCTGAAAATATTTGGTAGCTTGATATGAAATGTTGACTCTCTGTCTGCATAGATGCTGCTAGGTGCACCGAGTCTTTATAAAAACTGAAAGAACTGCGGATGCTGTAAATCAGGAACAAAAACAGAAGTTGCTGGAAAAGCTCAGCAGGTCTGGCAGCATCTGTGAAGAGAAATCAGTTAACGTTTAGGGTCTGGTGACCCTTCCTCAGAACTGATGGTAGCTAGGAAAATAAAAATCAAAAGAACTGCAGATGCTGGAGAATCTGAGATAACACGGTGTAGAGCTGGATGAACACAGCAGGTCAAGCAGCAGCAGAGGATCAGGAAGGCTGACGTTTCGGGCCTAGACCCTTTCTGAAAAAAGGCCTAGGTCCGAAACGTCAGCCTTCCTGATCCTCTGATGCCGCTTGGCCTGCTGTGTTCATCCGGCTCTACACCTTGTTATCTGCAGATGCTGTAAATCAGGAACAAAAACAGAAGTTGCTGGAAAAGCTCAGCAGGCCCAGCAGCATCTGTGAAGGAGAAAACAGAGTTAACCTTTCTGGTCCGGTGGCCCTTCCTTAGAACTGAGCTGCCGGACCTGCTGAGCTTTTCCAGCAACTTTGTTTTTGTAGCTAGGAAAATGTTGGTTTGTATGCAGAGGATAAGGTGGGGAGAGGGGTAAGGAGTAAATCATAAGTGGGGATAGAGCCCAAAGAAAAGGAAGTGCAGTTGGATGGACAAAATAGTTGATAATGATCTAGCTAGGTGGGTGAATAGCTGTTAATGGGGACTGCTAGTGACTAACAATAGGTAGTGTGTAATGATAGAATAGTAATTGTATACAATGTGATAACAAGGCTTGGTGTGTGGGGTAGGGGGCTGGGATATGGGAGAGTTTAGGCCTAAAATTATTGAATTCGATTTTGAATCCAGAGTGCTGCAGGGTCCCTAATCAGAAAATGAGGTGCTGTTCTTCCAGTTTGCACTGAACTTTGCTGGAACACTGCAGCAAGCCTAACACAGTGATGTTGGCCAGGGAACAGGGTGGTGCGTTAAAGTGGCAGGCAACTGGAAGCTCGGGGTTTTTTTTTGTTGCGGGCAGAACATAGATGTTCTGTGAGTGTAGGTGTCCGAGACACCTTTGTCCGCTCCTCCTTCAGTCCCAGCACCTCTCCTAAAGTTCTGTGGTACCTTGCTCTGCAACTGCTGATGGTGTAACCCTTGCCCATTTACCTCCTCCCTCCCTACTATCCAAGGGCCCAAACATACCTTCCAGGTGAAGCAGCACCATACTTAGAGGGAGACCCTTGCTCTGTGACTGGAATACACTTAGCCTAGGACTAGCTACTGTATAGAAAATACTGGAGGAATTACTGTTGTTGGGACATCCAGATTAGCCCAACAGTGTCTCTGGAAAGAGAATCCAAAAGTTAACCTTTAAAACTAACCCTAACCTTCTGAACATTTCCAGCATATTCTGCTTTTATTTCCAATTTAAGCTTCCATAGCTTTTGCCTCAGTTTTTTACATGTACAGCCCAAGGTTGTATCAATGGTGGCCAAACAGTAATTCAGATGCTGGTTAAAGAGCACAGGCAAACTGGAAATCATGGTCTGGATGTTCCAATGCCAAATGGTGAATGTTGAGATGTTTGTTGCTGTTGTGTCAGGGTACTTCAGAAGCTCTGATCACCTCATGTCTGCAGTATTTGCCCAGGAAGTTAAAACCTCCACTGGGCAGATATGAAATGCCAGGGCCTCTCTGAAAATGTTGACCTCTATGTCAGTTTCTGGTGGAGATTAGTGTTAATCAGTGGACCCCATCCCACAACCTCCACGTGCAGTCACTTCCTTGAACAACTTTAATTTTTCTGTAATGGTCTGGTGCCACTTCGTGGCTTGCTAGTTAACCATGTTGAATTACCTCATATAGGTTAAATTCTTCCTTAACTGGCATTATGGAACCAGGTCAGTTTTTTTTGTGGCAAGCCCTGTGATCACTTGTACTGATACCAGTCCATGTATTAAAGTCTTGTTATTAAAGCAAAGTCCTGCAAATTATGGTGAAACTGAAAAGGAGGCCTGTTTTGTGTTTGTTTCATTATTCAGTGGAGAAACAAAATGAATAAAAAACATGCAAGAGCATAAATGAAAAAGAAGGAAAGGGTGACGAAATAGAATGAATGGGAATAGAATAATTGCAAATGTGCAAGTCTTTTGATAAGAATGAGCAGCAGGAGATTGATGAAGGGTAGTATCTAAAAGGATAATGGAATATTACTGTTTGTAATCTTGCATTTCTCTTCAAGGAATGCCATTGTCACAGCAAAGGAGTAGATAATAGACAAATGGATGAAATAAAAGCAAGAGTTGGTGCTTAAAAGGACAACATCTGGTCTAGAAATCCTCCCTCCTACTCTAAAATAACAGGCCAGTTCCAGTCCCTGATAATAGTTGCTGCAACATGTGTATTCTTGTAAACCAAGAGATTCATTCTGAATATTGCTTGAAACATTGAGATCAGTGATTTAAGTAGATCATTTTTGTAGATTCTTGATTTATCCAAATTTACTGTTGAATTATTGCTATCAATTATGGCAGACCAACAGCAACGTTTTTTTTGGTCACACTTTCTGGAAATGTGAAATTATTTTTGCGACTATTTATTCTGCTTAGCCACTTCTAAATTTTTCTCCTAACGCAATCTGCAAAGGAAATGAGAACAAAGGCAGCAGATGGAATTGAGAGGAGAGTACATGTACTTTTGGTATACAAAGAATCATGTTGCAATAACAACAAAATAATGTGCAAACCTTATAAATAGATGGCGGTAGGGGGAGATAGGGAATGAAAGAGGAAGGCATCAAGAGAAAGAATTGGCGATTTGAAGATGAGCATTGACAATATATTTTTCTGCTCGAGACTGGGTAGAATCAAGGAAAATAAATTTAGTGTATAATTAAGAGTCTCAACAATATTGCTATTGTAATGAGCAATTGATCATGACCTCTGTAGTTTCTCTTCATGAATATATAAATTTGGTGTTGATTACTTTTTTCCCCAGATCACCTGTTGTACATGTTATATTTCTTTTGAAAGCCCGATGTAGATTTAACTGAAAATATTCCCCCCCCACCCCTGTCCCGTCCAATATTTTTCACTCAACCAATACCATAGAGTGATTACCCACAAAATGGGCATTTGTTTCATCATTTACATGCTGGCTCTTTGCAAGAACTACTCACTTTATCCTGTTCCCTAATCTTTTTCCGATAGCCCTGATGTACATAGTTCAGCTGATAACGCATCCACGTAATTGGAGAGAGATTTATGATTATACATTGTGTGATTGTGATTCAAGATATTCAATGGGAAATGAAGCATTCTTGAAATGTAGTCACTGTTCCATTGTACAGAGCAAGCATTAACAGCAATACGACAATGATGGTTTTTATGGTGGGTACATTCCGCACCTAATGGAACTGTTCTGTTTCTTTACTGAGTTGGTTTGCTTTTGCCAGTGAACTGCTTAATTTAAGCCTAACCATGCAAATCATCATGCAAGTATTAGGATTGTTGTGATTCCATAGTGTGATTAGCAATTTCTATAATTTGGGAAGCATTGATTTTCTTTACTTCTCCTGACAGTCAATAATTTTGGGCTGTCTTCCTCTCTCCAAGAGCACAAATTGCTGAGTATTGGCCCTACCGAACCATGGTCGATCCGCGAGAAGCTATGTTTAGCATCTTCAGTGATGCGGAGTGGAGACCAAAACTGGTAGGTGACAGTATTGAAAACAGCCAGAAACAACTTTTAATGGTGTAAATTTTGCTTAACTGCTTCACATCTCGATCTGATGGAAAACCTAACATAAAAATGCAACTAAGCTTTTGTCTTGAAGATTTGTTAAGAGATTTAGAGGAAAGTTAAACATTGGATGTTGGAGTCAGAGCTAAGATATGTTGAATTTTTAAAGTTGATTTTTGCTATATCATAATCAGTTACTTACTGACAATTTTGCATATATATGACAGAATATTACATCATTTTAATTCCAGGGTGATTTTTATTTTAATACTCAGATTATCTTCCAGAGGAGAAATAAACGTGTTGAGAGGGAAATTAGGTTCAGAAAATGTAGTTCAAATGGGTGAAATGCACACAAATTTGTTTTAAGGGATATTATTGTCACCCCTTCATTACCAATTTTTTTTGTATTATAAAGACAAAAAATTATGCTGACGCTTTTCCTAGTGTTTATTAGAAACAGACAAAGATTTGTAGACAAAATGTCTGTTGAGGGGAGGGCGCGATACTCTATTGAGTAGACTTGAAGAATCAAAGAATGTACTTTGCTATCTTTTTACACCACTTGTGTAGAATTATTAATGGGTACCTTTAAGCAGGCTGTTGTGCATTTTCTTAGTGAACTGCTTTGAAGATGAGGTAGAAAGCTAGCATACAGTATATTTCTTGGTTATTTCAGTTTGGGCCAGTTCCATTTGAATGAGACGAAAGATATCTCTGTCTGCCCGTTGTAAGGCTCTTGAATAGAATAGGTTTGGGATGATTCAGGCCAGCTTGTAATGAGAATGGTGCACTAAATTGGTAAACTTTAAGAAACCAAAATAACCCATTGCATCATAGCCGAGTGTAATATAATTGAAGGTGCTCCACAAGTTGCACGTAAAGCAGTCAATTGGAACATTGAACATGTAGAAGCAGAAGTAAACCACTCAGACCCTCGAGTCTGCTGCACTTTGCACTTTTCAATAAGATTATGACTCATCTTGTTGTGTTTCAAATTCCGTATTCCCAAGATCTTACACATTTCAATCAAATCATCCCTCATTCCTAAATTCCAGTGGAAACAAGCTAAATCTATCGGACCTATCTTCACAAGACAACCTGATCATCCAAGGTATCAATCTGGTACACCTCCTTGGAAATAGCTCCAATTCATTTACATCCTCCTTTAAATAAGGAATGCTGTATATAGTATTTGAGATGTGGTCTCACAAATTCCCAGTACAACTGAAGCACAACCCCCTTTTACGTTCAGTTCCTCTCATCAGAAAGGATAGTATTCTGTTCACTTTCTTTGTCACTCAGAATTCTGCAGTAATTCTCCATCTTTGCTTTTTTTATTTTTCCTGCCAAAGCGAACAGCCTTATGTTTTCCCACATTGTACTCCAGCTATCAGATAGTTTGCCCACTCATTTGACCTAACTATTATCTGTCTACCAGGGAGTGGGAGGGGGAGCTGAAATGGTTCGCGACAGATGGTGTTGTCGTTTGTTGTGAACAGAGCATAGGCACTCTACAAAGCAGTCTCCGGGCCACCGCTTTGTCTCTCACATGTACAGGAGGCCACGTTGGGAGTAGTATTGCAATAGGTCACATTGAAGGATGTGCAGGTTCATGTGTCTAATGTAAAGCGTTTGTTGGGTGCCTTTCACCCACCTTCCTGTAAGAATGTGATCCCCTGTTTCCAATTCCTCCTCTGCATCTGCTCCCACGGGGGGCCGTTCCACTCCTGAACGTCCCAGATGTCCTCTTATTTCAAGAACCGCAACTTCCTCCCTTCAGTGGTTGAAAATGCTCTCCGTTGCATCTCTTGGGTTTCCCAAAGCTCTGCTCTTGCATCCCCTCCCTCCAACAGAAACAAAGACAGAATCCGCCTTGTCTTCACATATCACCCCACTAACCTCCATATCCAATGTATCATTCTCCGCCACTTCAGCCACCTACAATCCGACCCCACAATCACAGATATATTTCCCTCCCCACCCCTATCTGTCTTTCGTAGGGACTGCTTTCTGTGCAACTCCCTTATCTGCTCCACACTGCCCTCTAGCCCCACCACCCCCAGCACCTTTCCTTGCAACCACAAGAGGTGCTATACCTGCCCCTACATCTCCCCACCCCCCTCACCTCCATTCAAGGCACCAAACAAAACTTCCACATCAGACAGAGGTTACCCTGCACAGCTTTCAATGTGTTCTGTTGCATCGGCTGCTCTTGATGTGGCCTCCTCTACGTTGATAAGACAAAGCAGAGGCTCGGAGACCGCTTTGTAGAGCACCTGTGCTCTGTTCGCGACAAATGACAACACCTTACAGTCGCAAACCATTTCAACCAACCCACCCCGCCAACTCTGTGGGGTGACGTCCATTCAGGCCTCCTGCAGTGTCACAATGATGCCACCTGGAAACTGGAGGAGCAGCGCCTCATATTCCGCCTTGGGAGGCGACAGCCCAATAGCCTAATTGTGGATTTTACCAGTTTCCGAATCTCCCCACCTCTGGCCTCATCCCATGGCCACCCCTCCCTTTCATTCCCACCTCATTGACCTGACACAATCTGTCCATCTTGTCTCCCACCTATCCGGTCCTCCCACCTCGCTGACCAATCGCTACCACTGCCTACCTGACTCACCTATCACTATCCCTCCTATCTTCCACAACCCCAGCCCTCCTGTCTCTCTTTATTTCTGAGCTCCTTTCCCCTCCCCTGTTTATGAAGAAGGGTCCCAACCCGAAACGTCAACTTTCCTGCTCCTCTGATGCTGCCTGGCCTGTTGTGTTCCTCCAGCTCCATACTGTTATCTCTGACTCCAGCATCAGCAGTTCTTAGTATCTCGGTATCTGTCTGCAAGCTCCTTCGTTGAATCACAAGTGTTACGGGTGCTGAATGATGCCATCAACCCATTGTCTTTGCACCAGCTCTTCAAATGAGCATCATTACCTACTGCCAATTTCCTGCTTTATCTCCATAACCTGGCCCATTGTTTATCGGAATAATTATCCAACATAATATTGAATACCGCAATTGACCACACTTCCAGGTAGTGCATTTCATGTCCTGTTTGCTGTGTGAAAACGTTTTTTTTTCTCATCATATTTGCTACTTTTGTAAATCAGTTTAAATCTGTGTGCTCTGGTTCTTGATCCTTTTGCAAACAAACAGTTTTTTCCCGAACTGCCCTTTCCAGCCCACTCGTAATTTTGAAAAGTTGTGTCAAATCTCCTCTTAACCTTCTTTCCAAGGAAAAGCTGTCCCAAGTTCTACAACCTATCATCATAGCTGATATTTCTCAACCGTAGAACCATCCTTGGAAATTGCTTCTGCACGTGCTCCACTGCTTTTACATACCTTGTAAAATGTGACATCCAGAACTGTACGCAATACGTCCTTTTGCCTTCTTCACAACATATTTTCCTGCCTCCCAAATAAAATAAAGAACTGGGAATGCTGGAATTCTGAAACAAAAATAGAAATCGCTGGACAAACTCAGTAGGTCTGGCAGCATCTGGAGAGAGAAAGTAAGGTTAATGTATCAAGTCCACTGACCCCTCTTCAGAGCTGGAAGCAAAATGTCAAAACTTTGCTTTCTGTCCACAGTTGCTGCTAGACCTGCTTACTTTCCTGTCTAACTTGATTTTTATCTGCAAATTTAGCTACCATGCCTTTGCTCCCCTCATCTCAGTCACTGAAGTAAATTATAAAAAGTTAAAGGCTCAGCACTGTCTCCTCCATTTGTCACGTCCTGCCACTCAGACAAAGACCCATTTATGCAGACTCTGTTTTCTGCCAGATGACTAATCTTTTATCCATGCTAATAAATTTACCCCTTGCAGGGGACACTTTAATTTTCCACAAATGCCACAATAACAACAAAGGAATGCTTACACTTTTTTGGAATCTGTCCAAAAACTGATGAAGAATACTTCCTTCTAATGTTGGTTGCATGATTGGATCATTAAGACTCCTACTTTGACCGCCAGCATTTTTTTAAAAAGAAGGATTTGACCTAATTTCAAATGCTGAAAGTTCAGGTCTTTTTAAAAGCACACTGCAGATTATTAATGAGCCACCAACAGTGTCTTGCGTATCATCTCTTGCAGGGTATCGGTTAGCAGAGCAATCAAACCCTTTGCAGAACCTGGACGTGCACCAGACTGGTTTTCACAGAAGGTAAGAGCTCAGTTTCTGCCAGCTTAACAAAAGAAGAAATCTGTCAATGTCCATGTAGGTTCTTCTGTTGTGCACCTTCGTGTGTAACTGTAACTTCCACGTTGATTGGTTTGTATACCAATTTCCTGATTGATATTTTTTAATTCAGTTTGACAAATATAACCAATCATTTTACATAATCTTGGGATAAAGTAATTAACTACACCAAGTCCTGTCTGTCTCCTTCCACCCACCACCACCCAAAAAAGTCTAAGGCTGAAACAGATCACCACCTTGTGGAGAAGAGTGAGGGATGGGCAATAAATATCAGCTGCGTCAGTGATACCCACATCACATGGACAAATGAAAGAAATGGCTTCGAAATTAGTCATCTTTGATCCCATTTGCTGTTGGCTTTCCCTTTCTTCTCTAGCATCATCCTTCCCTACTTCTTTCCCATCTGCCACTGAGACGCTCATCTATGGCTATGATTAATGTGCCGCATCTAGGTTTTGTGGTATATATTCTACTTATTACATAAACTTTTGCTTGTTTATATTCTTTTCCTGTAGCATTGCGCATCTCAGTATTCAGAACTGTTGGAGACAACAGAGACTCCCAAGTAAGTGTACATCATTAACTAAAATCTGATGATTTTGAATATGATGATTCTTTGTTGTAATGACCCTGTCAAACCCTTTTCAGACGAAAGCGTGGTGAAAAAGGAGAAGTTGTGGAAACTGTGGAGGATGTAATTGTTCGTAAGCTCACAGCTGAGCGAATTGATGAGTTGAAGAAACTTATTAAGGAGACTCAGGAGAAGTACAGGTTAGGACTGTACAAATTAGTTTTATTCATTATTAACATAAACAGTTACTGTAAAAAAGGGAGAAAGTAATTTTGTTTTTTTGCCATCTTTGGTCATGTGTCCTTTCACCAATCTAATCAGTACGAGATATTACTACCTGAAAAAGTCAATGGAGTTATTTTTGTCATCTATTATTAGAAAATTTTCTTTTGTTTATGCAGAAAAGGGTACACTCCAACTAGGGTAATCGTAGTTGGGCCAGTCCAGATTTAGACAGACTTGGGACAGTGGCATTACTTTCTTCTTTCTCCTTTAACTGTATCTTCCTTTCTCTGTAAAAATAGGACTTTTGTTTTTAAATGCTTTGCCTTCCTCTCATTCCCCATGTAAACAACAACATGTTGTCCTTGACTCTTATTTAATATTTTGCTTCATTGTTTCTGAACTTTTTGTTTTAGACATTGAGTTTAATTTGAGGAATTTCTTGGATTGGGGTCTTACTTTCTAAACTGCATTGACTGTCCATTTAAATACAGCACTTAGTCCATGAAATAATTATTCACCTGAACTAAAGCAACAATCGTAAACACTCCTTGTATTTGTAAGAGATTTTGCATTTAAATCTTTAGAAGATCTGTAGCAAAGTATTTTAAAAGCCTGCATGTTTTAGCATGTTTACACCTCTCTTACATTATTTTAACCTGTGCAGATAGTTGGCAGATTGAGTCATACAGGACAAAAACAGACCCTTATGTCCAACTGTTCCATGCTAACCAGGTTTCTCAAACAAGTCCCATTTGCCTGGGTTTGGCCCACAGCCCTCTAAACCATTCCTATCGATGCACCCATCTGAATGTCTTTTAAATGTTGTAACCGTACCTGCAAGTACCACTTTGATAGTTCATTCGATACACACACCATCCTCCATGAAAAAGTTGCCCCTCAGGTCCCTTTTAAATCTACCCCTGTCACATTAAACCTATGCCCCCTAGTTTTGAAATCCCCCACCCTAGGGACAAGACTTTGTCATTCACCTTATTGATGCCCTTCATGATTTTATGAACTTCTATAAGGTCACCCCTCAACCCCCATGCTCCATGGAAGAAGTCCCAACCTATCCAGCCCATCCTTTATAAGTCACATCCTGTAGTCCCAGCAACATCCTGGTAAATCTTTTCAGAACCACCTTCAATTTAATGATATTCTTCCTATAGCAGGGCAACCAGTACTCCAAAAGTGGCCTCACCAACGTCTTGTACAACCTCGACATGATGTCCGAACTCCTATACTCAATGGTCTGAGCGATAATATCTATCGCTTGAGTACATGTGATTTAAATACTTTAAGATAATAGTTTTGTGGTGCCATTGTGTTTGTTGGATGTGTTGTCCATCAGTTTACCTTCATAGAGCTGTACAGCGTGCAAACAGACCCTTCAGTCCAACTCGTCCATGCCGACCAAATATCCTTACATAATCTAGTCCCATTTGCCAGCATTTGGCCCATATCCCTCTAAACCCTTCCTATTCATATGCTCATCCAGATGTTTTAAATGTTGTAATTGTACCAGCTTCCACCACTTCCTCTGGCAGTTCATTCCGTACATGTACCACTCTGTGACAAAAAGTTGCTCCTAAGGTCCCTTTTAAATCTTTCCCCTCGCACCTTAAACCTATGCCCTCTAGTTTTGGACTCCCCTATCCTGGGGAAAAGACCTTGGTCATTCACGCTCATGATTTTATAAACTTCTCTAAGGTCACCCCTCAGCCTCAGATGCTCCAGGGAAAATAGCCCCAGCCTAGTCAGCTTCTCCCTATGGCTCAGGCTCTCCAACTCTGGCAACATCTTTGTAAATTTTTTCAGAACTCTTTCAAGTTTCTCAACATCCTTCCATAGCATGGCGACCAGAATTGAATGCAGTACTACAAAAGTGGCCTAACCAAAGTCCTGTACAGCCGCAACATGACCTTTCAACTCCTACACGCAATGCGCTGACCAATAAAGGCAAGCGTATCAGATGCTTTCTTCACTATCCTGTCTACCTGCAACTCCACTTTGAAGGAACTATGAACGTGCACTCCAAGATCTCTTCTTGTTCAGCAACACTTGACAGGACCTTGCCGTTTAAGTGTGCAAATCCTGCCCCGATTTGCCTTTCCAAAATGCAGCACCTCACATTTATCTAAACTAAATTCCATCTGCCTCTCCTTGGTGCATCTGATCAAGCTCCCTTTGTACTTTAAATAACCTTCTTCACTGTCCACTTCACCACCAATTTTAGTGTCATCTGCGAGCTTACTAGCCATACCTCATTCACTTCTAAATTATTTATGTAAATGACAAAAAGCAGTGGACCAAGCACTAAATCTTATGGTACACCACTGGTCACAGGACTTCAGTCTGAAAAGCAATCCTCCACTACCACCCTCTGTCTCCTACCCTTGAGCCAGTTCTATATCCAAATGGCTAATTCTCCCTGCATTCCATGTGATCTAACCTTGTTAACCAGCCTATCCCGCGTAACCTTGTCAAACGCCTTACTGAAGTCCATATAGATCACATTCACTGCTCTGCTCTCATCAGTCCTCTTCATTACTACTTCAAAAACTCAATCATGTTAGTGAGACACGATTTCCCATGCACAAAACCATGTTGACTATCCCTCAACAGTCCTTGCCTTTCCAAATACATGTAAATCCTGTCTCTCAGAATCACCTCCAGCAATTTGCCTACCCATGAAAGCTGGTGCTCACGCTGAAACAGAATGTCTGTTCATCTTACCATGGATTACATTTTGCACCTGAAGTGAGTTGTGTATGCAGAAGCATTTTCTGGTTGACTTCCTGCAGATGAACATTCCAAGCGATGATAAGAGTTGAAGATTAATAGCTTTGCAACGTTATACAGTGGCAAGTATGAATATTAGCCACGAATGAACTTCAAAGTTGCAACAGACTTTTAATTCGGATTTAACTTTGGATTCAATAGAAAGGTGAAGAGAGAAGCAGAGCTGATCCAATCTGGTCATGGAGACAGTAAACTTCAGGAAACGTGGAATGATATTGTTGCGTAAGTATGGAAAAAATAACATTGTGAGCAAGTATTAGCTTTATTATCTAAGCCAAAATCAGAGTGTTTGTTTTTTGTTGAAGATCATCCATGTAAAATATAGCTGATTAATGAAACTGGGATCTGAGCATTTTGCTTTTCTATTTATAGAAGGAAGAAACAGGAAGAAGAGGAGGCTGAGATGAAGAGGCGTGCAACAGAAAGTGCTTTTCAGGGTATGAGCCATTTATGAATTCAAATTTCCAAGATTTACTGCATAATTAACAAATGCAAATCAATGTTTCTTCATATGGAAATATGATGAATCTAGTTTTTCTGTATACTTGTCAAATATTTACATTTTCTCGATTGACTTTTCTATCCTAAGCGCCTCTACATTCCTAATAGAAAACACCTATGTAAGCTCATCACTTGAATCAACTGGCTCACTAGGTTCCTAAAATTGTCAGAATAAATTGTTTTTGTCTGAGATTTTTTCCTTCGTTTAATCATTAATATTTCTAATGTTTGTAACCTATCGCCACGCTCCCCCCCCCCATAAAAAATGATAGTAGTTATCTATTTCTTAGTGACATAACTATTTCTTAAATTGTCTTTTACTGCCTTTATTATTGTTTTTGCTTGTATCTGGGCACTTGAATAATTATTCAAGGTAATCAGGAAACGCCAACATGGTTTCATCAAAGAGAAATAGTGTTTCACGAATTTATTAGAGTTCTTTATCAAATGGCCTTCTCTTGATCCTTGTTCATATGTTTGTGTGTATGTACTTAGAACTTACCCAGATGCCACCAGCCTTGCAAGACTCTAGTTGTAAAAAGAGGTTAGAAAAACTGCAGCTCATCTCACTGGAGTGAAGATTAAGAGGACAGTATAATTTTGTCTGCAAGATTTTAGAGTACTATTTTGGATGACCTTTTCGGGTATACTGACTTTGAACTGAGACTGCACAACTCTATTCAGGAAGATGAAAAATAAATCATAGTATTGCTCAGTGAAGAGGTCAGAGTTTTTCTGATATTTTAGTCAACTCCTTACAATAGATGGTTAACTTGCTTCCCAATGTGTAGCAAAAATGGGAGGATGGAATACAACTAGGAAGGGAAACTTTGAGAGTAGGTTCTCAACTGATATTAGAGCATGTAATGTGTTTATCAAGGGTGTAAAAGCAACAGAGTTTCAGGATATAAATGCTGTAGAATCATGAAGCCTTTGTTGCAGTACTTGCAATGCATTACTCAGTTTATTTAATCTCAAACTGAACTTTGAGATTCAGAGCTATTGTTCAGAATACTGGAATAGCTGGTTTATTTGGACAAAAGTTGCTTGTTATTGGTGTAACTGAGATTTTTGGTGTATAGTCGTGATTTTCTTTGACAACTGAGACAATAGAAGCTTTATTTTGAGACGTGTTCCAAGTTCTGTTCTTCTGGCATGCATTCAGCAATTGAGTCTTTATAGGCCAATCAACTTTTCAGATCACTCCTACTGTAGTGTAGATCAGAGGATAGATATTAAGAGTAGAATCTCAGCCTATCGCCATGTCAAGGTTTTTGAAAATATTTACACTGATTCCCAGATTAGAGAGTATGATCAGTTATAAAGCTTCACTAGTCTACACAACTTGTTCAGCAGCTACATGGTACAATTGTCATCTAACACCTCTGCATTTATAAATGCTTTTAGAGTTCTAGTCTCTATAGTTGTTGCTTATCCCACTTTGAACTTATATTTCATAGTTGTGGAAGTAGAATTCTAACTTAAGCTTGTTCCGCATGTTGGTTTTCACCTAAATCATTAACATAGATGGTGAAGAGATGTGGAAGAGTAATGTATCTAAATTTGCTGAAGAAATAAAGACCAATAGGGATGTAAGGTGTGGTGCAGGTTGCAAAGAGATACAGATGGATTAAGTGATTGACTAACAAGGTGACGAATGAAGTATAACATGGGGGAATTGTGAGATTATTTACTTGGATAAGAATAAAAAAGCAGAATATTTTTACAAGCCTGAAAATTATAAATGCTGATATTCAGAGGAAACTGTTTCATGGAAGAAACACAGATGTTAGCGTGCAGCCATGGCATGCCAGCAGGAATGCAAATAAAATGTTGATCCTTATTGCAGGTGGGCTGGAGTACAAGAATAAAGTAAACTTTCTACAGTGGTGCAGGGCTTGGGTGAGACCACACCTGGAAAACTCAAGATTAAGAGGACAGTATAATTTTGTCTGCAAGATTTTAGAGTACTATTTTGGATGACCTTATCGGTATACTGACTTTGAACTGAGACCGCACCACTCTATTCAGGGAGATGAAAAATAAATCATAGTATTGTTGAGTTCCACATTTAAGGAAAGGTACATTGCATTGGAGGTGGCCCTTGAATATTCATTAGATTGATTCCTGGGTGTTTTATAATGACAGGCTGAATAAATTGGGTTTTCACAGAACTCTGGAGTTTGGAAGAATGAGGGGTGATTTCTTTGAAATGTACAAGATTTTGAAAGGACTTGACAGGATAGAAACTGAAAGATTTCTTCAGTTGCTGGTTTTAGAATATGGAACAGGGCACAAGTTGGCATAAGGGGCCAATCACTTAGGATTGAAATGCAAAGAAATGTCTTCACTCAGGATTTTGAATGTTTGAAATTTTTTTTGACATGGGGTGGTTGTGGATAATTCACAATTGAGTATTTTCAAGACAGAGCCAGATTGCTTGTATTTCCAAGAATGAAGCTCCGTACAGAGTGGACAAGGAAGTGGATTTGAAGCCACACATCTGGCAGGATCAATTGAATGGTGGAGCTGTTTTGTAGGATGTGTTGTCTGTTCCTGCTTCCATATTTATGTCTTATGTTACGTTCAATTTATCATCTTGTCACCAATGAAATTAACTTGTAGCTACTGCAGAGCAACTTGGAGTTGGTGTAGCTGAATAATGTAGCCTGGCTGCTGTACTTCTGACTGAACACTTCATGGTGTATAAATATGAAGAGAACTGCAGAATAGACAAACGATCTCAATTTATTTTTCAAATTCATCAAAATGTTTTCGGTTTGTTGTAGCCCGCCAAGCAGCAAAAAATGCGCCTAAAAGACTGATGAGCTTGCCTGTCCGGTCCCCACTAGAATCAAGTTCTCCTGGAATAGACTACTCGGCTACAGATACGACACAGGCGAGTGAGGAGAGTCACAATAGTGTATGTATGAAACATTCCTTTGTGGTATTCATTTTGTCCCTTTGATCCAGCTCAAATCCATTTTTTCCATTTTGTGAACTTAGTTAGCCGTTGTGTTCTTCCCTGACTGGTTTGTATTAAGCACAAAACAATGGAACAAGAGTCACAAACCTTTAAGCTGAATATCTTCAGCGCTGTAATCCTTAAACTGCTGACTATCTACAGTGTTATGTGTCTCGTGTCATGAAATTCTCATAAACGGCACGTATCCTTCAACACATTCCCTGCTCCACTTTCTTATTCACATTCTATTATTGTAAGACGGTATCTGCTGAATCACTGAATAATAATAAGATCTTGTGATCAAATGTTTTGTATCAGGACCTCTCATTGCATTACTCTGTGAATGTGAGCATGCATTAAAGAATGACCAAGGCTGCCTGCTATAAGCTAAACTTTTAACATGTTGTTAGCATATCTGCCATGGTTTTGTCACATTCATTTGAAGAATTTGCCTTTTTATAGCCATCATAATTTCTTTATGTTGATGGGCTTATTCAGTGCCAAATAAGTAAAATTCCATGTTGAATGATGATCTTGTGAAATTGTTTTGGAAATCAAGTTTCTTAAATCTGTTCATTCTATTCTGAAAACTAAATAAGCAGCCATTAAACTTTTCATTTGTGTAAATGTTAATTTATTAAATATATAACTGTTATAAAAATTACTGCCCCATCAATGCACTGCCAATCATTTGTAAAGTGATGAAACATGTCATCAACAGTGCTATCTAGCAGCACTTGTTTAGCAATAACCAGCTCTCTGCTGCTTAGTTTGAGATCTCCCAAGGCCACTCAGTTCCTGACTTCGTTACAGCCTCACTTCATCTCAAAGGATATGGGTAGCAGATACATGGAAGCACCACCACCTGCAAGTTCCCCTCCAAGCCACTCACCATCCTGACTTGAAAATATATTGTCATTTCTTCAGTATCGTCAGGTCAAAATCCTGGAACTCTCTCCCTAAAGACATTGTGCATCTACCTACACTACAGGGACTGCAGTGATTCAAGAAGGCAGCTCACCCACCACCGCCAAGGGCAACTAGGGATAGGCAAGAAATGCTAGTTCAGCTAGTGATACCCAGATCCCATGAATAGATATATTGAAAACACCACTTATGATGAGGTCCAACAAGTGAAGGGTTTTAAATTATTTATTGTGGGTTCTCTTGTCTTTTATTCTTTTGAATGTTTTTGAAACTTTGAATTTAGCCTTCTTTCTGCCCTTGTGAGATTTCCATTTGTAAGTGTGTGTAGATCCTTGTCTGGACAATATTGTGTGTCTCTGTCATGGCACAGTAGACATGTACGATGAGAAAAAGGGTACAAGATGAACAGAAATTTACTCCAACCTAGTATTGAGAGGACCAACTCCAACCCTTTCTTCGATCACTGTTTGGTCTTTCACAATCGTTGTGTCGCATTTAACCTTACAATGACCCTCTGGTACCAGAATCCTGTCAGTCACCAAGATCACTTGTTTTCACCTCTCCAACCTGTCGCTCTCCACCCCTGCAGCAATTCATCTGCTGTTGAAACACCCATTCAGGCCTTTGTTACTTCTAGACTCTCATATTATGGTGCTCTTCTGCTTGGCTTCCCAATTTGTAGTTTTTGTAAACTTAAACTCATTCGAAGCCCTGTCCTTATCCTAACATCAATTAACGCCTGTTAACCTATTCGTCTGTGTTTGCCGATCGCTATTGGCTTTTATTTTGAAATTCCCAACTTTCTTTTCAAATGTTCCAATTACCTCAGCCATCCTCCAGCCCTGCACCCCACTGAGAAAAGATTCGGAGATAGTGGTGTTTCTCTGAATTCTGGCCTCTTGCTTTGTCCCAATTTTAATTGCTCCACTATTGGAGCCTGAATAAGCCCTGCCATAATAATTTTTTACATAAACCTCTCTACTAACGTTCCTTGTAGTTTGTTTCTCTGAGGTCTATGTGTGGAAACTAATGCCAGTTGATGTGTGTGGAACATCCCAGTAGCTGCTTGATAGTTCCTTAATATTTGCCGTGATATTTTCTTGTATGGTTCAATGTCAAACTTTGTTTATAAGTACTCCCATGAAGCACCTTTGGCTATTTTGCATCTAAAAAAATTTTGTTTCAGCAGTGGAATCTAGGGGACAGACTACTTTCATAGTTTCTGTTCTCCATACTCTCAAATACATTTACAAAATGATTATTTGCATGTGGATGTTGAAGAGTTGCATTAATGGAATGTGGAAGGCCTAGGTTAGTAGTTTGATATTCATAAGGATTCTCTTCGTTGTGCACCCCTCTATACTGGATTTTCCTGTTGATGGCTATTGAACTGAGGATGTGCTCATCATGTCTGAAAGTATCTCTTTATCAGGTATGTGTGCTTTTTGCTTATTTAAAAGGGGAGTTAAGAATTTTTCTTTTCCTTTTACAGCTGGTGTCAATAAACATCGGAAGCACTCCGAGTATTCCAGTGATCTCAGCCCCTGAGACTCCTGTCACCTCCACAAATCTTGAAACTTCCCTGACTCCAGTGCTGGAGGATTCTCCCCAGAAAAGGTTATTGGGACAGAAAGCCACGCCTCCACCCTCTCCACTGTTGTCTGAGCTCCTGAAAAAAGGGAGTCTCCTGCCTACAAGTCCTAGGCTTGTAAGTAACCACCAGTTTATTTTTAAGGTATCTAAGTGATCTGTTAAGCAGAATATCACCAAGATTGTAAAGATGATGAGGTACATTGAGTAGTGATGGGTTCAAATGTTATATACAAGGCATATTGTAAAGATTTGTGGAATTTGCATTGCTTCAAAGTTAATTGAATTTTTTTTTCTCCTTTTTTCCTTTTGTAGGTCAGTGAAGCTGAGCTGCAGGTGAATTCTGGTCATGTTGCTAGTCCAAATGTGCATGTTGAAATGGGAGCAGGTGTGTCAACGCTGCATGTTCCAGAGCTACAGTCCAATGTACCGGTGTCCCCAGCTCCTGCAGGTGACAGTTTTACTATTATATCTGACATTAAAATAGAAATACATGGCAGAAATATGACACATTTGTTACATCTCCTTTGCAGCAACATATTTTATCCAATTTTGTTTGTGCATTATAAATCTATTTCTGGTTCAGCATCCTTGTGTTTGTAATTGGAAATAATTTAATATTATATATTGATATATTCACTGCATGCAGCTTTTGTTGATGGTGAGACTTAAGTTGACCGGCGTTGGTAGGCAGACTTTTTTTCTGTAACTTCATAGTAAAAGTGATTGGTTTCCAATAATATCTCTACTTAGCCTGAAGTTAAAATGTATTAAGAGAAAAGGTTAGAAGCGAACAGCGTTTAAGATTGGAGCGTTGAATAAAATCTGTTGATCTGAATGTAAGGTTTAATTTTTTAAAACTAAATAGTAGCAATATCTGCAATTTCTGTCTTTCACACGCTTTCTTTCTATTTGTCTCTTCTCCTCTCGCCCAAAGCCACATCATTTGTCCTTGATAAGTATTACTTCAAATGTCTTTCTGCAATGACCAAAAATTTTTTGAACACCTTTGTTTTTCACTTTTGATGTCACTGTCTTTCTGACACTTGCACTTTTGCTCATTTTTCAACTCCATTATGATTTTTAGTTCACGTAATGTGTCATTACATTGATGCAGGATATGATAGCTTTGTGATTAAGATGAATTCAAATTTCTTCACAGCAAGTTACGAACTTGGATTCAATCTCTATCTGGTAATTTATGTGCCAGCACTAGAAATGCTCAGTTGTTCTTGGATGCCCTTTGTTAGGGAGATCTGCATTGTCCGGTCTGACACTTTCACAAAATAGGCCCAGGTTTTGCTCCATCATTAGCAACATATACTCTAGTTTAGTTGTCGAGTGTGCTGATCTTACCATTGATAATTTCTTACGTGTTGCTATAAACTTTAGATAGAATATACTACAGGGAACATGACAGTAATTGGAGGTGTTGTGTTCTTTTACTACCAATGATTTGTCAAATTTAAAAACAGAGAAGCAAAGTAAAGAGCTAAAAGTGCCTATTTTGCAAAACCAAAATATGGTACTCCTTTCAAGTGCCACTTCCCACAAGGACGATTTCCCCCACTCCCACTGACCCACCCAAATGGAATCAGTAACTTGTCTGACAGAACAATCATGAGAACACAATGACTTGCAAGTTCCCTTCCAGATCTTGAACTTTTCTGAATTGGATATGTGCTGCCTATCTATCATTTCATTTGGAATTCCCTGCTTCAATTTCTGGTATCTGAATGTTTGACAGTTTATAGGTCGTTGGTGTGTTTTTGAATGTTAACCATTTGAAACAGCTCTTAGATTTCTCTTGTGTTGTAAAATTTGCTCTCTGGTCCCAGTTCTCTGTTCACTGTCTTCTGAAGGAATATTAATGAATGTTACTGGTTGGGCAATGTGCACCCAACTCCCAGGAATTGATCACAGAATGGTGGGGGACGGCAGATTGTGAATGTTATAATTTTCATTTCCTATTCCCCAATCCTAGAATCGTTGTTGTTTGCCAGGTAGTAAAGAATTAACTTCTTTTCTGTTATTTGTCATAAATAATAGGATTCATTTCTTCACTTTCATTCTATGTTCCTCCAGTCTCTCTCTTTGTGTGGTTGATTGCATCTGTTTTTCTCTGGTGTACGATATCTTAGATAAGTGATATTGCTAAACAGTATCATTGTGAACAGTTAGGAATAGATTAGGTTATTGCCATTCCATACGATAACCCTGACAACACACTACCAAAAGTAGAAATAGATCTGGTACCTTAGATTGCTTATAGTGGCACAGAAAGGGACAGACCTTGTTGCTTTTGTATATATGGTATTGTTTAGGACAGGTCTGGCTGTTATCATTGTTTTGTGCTGTACTTTGTTTTCATTGGAATCTTTCCTACATGCTTCTGTATCAAAAACTTTTAGAAAGTTTGGTTCTTGGGGGTTTAGATGTCATTTAACTAAATGAAGAACTTGTGTGTTGAAAATGGTTGCTGTTGCCTGTCTGCATTAGCCTTGTATGTTTCTTTGTGCACTTTGTGTTAGGAGCCCCTACTCTGTCCAGGCTTTTGGAGGCCGGCCTCTCGCACTTCACGCCACCTTTCGTTCCCTTCTCTACTATCAGCAGTGAGGCACCACCTCCAGTTAAACCTTTGCAAAATCTAGCTGACCAGGTGTGTTCAGCCGGCACCACAACAGTGACGCAGGAGAGCAGCGGGACAGGTCTGTCACAAGGCAGTCTAACCTATCGCTGCCAGATCTCAGAAAACGTGCAGTAACCTAATACCCTATTCCTTTTAAAGATTGTCCCAAACTTATAGACCTGGATCTTGAAGAAGGAAAAAAAAGAAATGGGCAAACTGTGGGGTTTCAAACAAATGTTTGACAAATATGGACAAGTTTCTTTTGGTTCGTTAGCACCACGTGAAACTCTGTTAGACTGAATAACCAGTGACACCATACATTTGTGCTCTGAAATGAAAATCTCAAAAAAAAAAATACAAACATCCAAGGCTGAGTGGAACATCTTATTTTGTCCATGCCTTCTTGACTTTTAACCATTATTTATCCGTGGTACTTTTTTAATGAAAGATTTTTGGTACCATGTCTAGCTAAAGCTTTGCATCCTCATCTAAATTTTGCACATCTGATAAACTTTACAGAAAAACTTTTGCGCAATGAAATTATCTGAATTAGAACAATTTTTGAGGTAAACACAATAAATGGGAAGTTGTGTGTTAATGCTTTGCTTTGGGGATTCATTGTGATTTGTTGCAGAATAATAGAACAGTCACTCTTGGAAATCAGAATTTGTGAGTTATGCTGTCAGAAAAAGAAGACAGGCTGAATGCTTGGATAAGGTGAAGCTGGAGCGAGAACTATTCCTTATCCAAGGTCAATGAGTTGTTACAGCTAATTATAGAGTTTCATTGCATGAGGAGAGAAAATTTCATATAAAAGGATCAAAAAATTGGGAAAATGCGGAATGATATATTGTAGAAAGAGAATAAAGTTAACAATCTATATTACTGAAAGCTCATTTATGGTAAAAACAGAACTGCAGATGCTGTATTTCAGAAACAAGAACAGAAATTGCTGGAAAAGCTCTGCAGGTATGCCAGCATCTGTGAAGAGAAATCAGTTAACGTTTCAGAGGAAGGGTCACCGGACGCGAAATGTTAACTCTGATTTCTCTTTATAGATGCTGCCAGACCTGCTGAGCTTTTCCAGCAATTTCGGTTTTTGTTGCTCATTTATGATAGTTGGGCATGTGCAACATGCGGTGATTCTGGAGCTGTATTATCAAACTAGAGTAAAACTAAATAGGTTTACACAGTTATCCGTTCCACAAAAGTTAGATTCTTCATCACCTTGCCAAATGCTGACATTCCAGCCATGTTGGCTTAACACCACTAACTCTAATTTCAAATGCCTGGCAGTAAGAAAAACAGTGATCTACAATATCGATACAACACCAGAATTTAATAGTACAAGTAGACTCTATTATACCGTGCAATATAGAAATTTGACACTTCTCATAAAAATATCAAAATATTGCTTTATAAGAAAAGTTAGTTGGTTAATGCTGCTATGGATGTGGTACTATCCTTCGGACTAAATAACATGTCAAAGAAAATTGTAGAATAAAACATAGATAAATGGCTTTAATTTGCTTGTGAAGCTGGAGATCAGTCTTGTGTCTAAGATTTTCTTCACGAAACTGGTCGTGACTTGATCCATAGTTCATCCTCAAATTCTGATGGACTTTGTGCTTGTGTTCCATAATTTGTCATTTTGAGTAGGGGACATTTGGAGATCTTACGGGAGGCAAAGCATTGTGATTCCCAAAGAATGATTTCATTAGTTCCTTGTAAATTTTCCAATGGACGACTTCTTTCCTTTTGATGATAATAGAAAATTTTTAAATTTCTTGAAAATATAATTTGTAAGTGGGAGTGCAGTATAATTGGTCGCATGTTTCAGTGGAAGAGCTGTTAGGTAATATCCATTCATGTAATGAGGGTTTTTACCTTTTGTTGGGAATTTTAGTAACAGAAATGTGTTAGTAGGAATTGTTGAAACAGCAGAGAAATCTGGAGCCGTACAAGCAGTCCATGCTGAACATAATCCCAAACTAAACCTGCCTGCACCTGCCCCATATCCCTCCAAACCTTTCCTATTCGTGTGTTTATCCAAATGTCTTTTGAACATTGTAATTGTACCCACATCCACCACTCCCTGAGGAAATTCATTCTGCATGTGAGCTACCCTCTGTGCAAACAATTTGCCCCTCATGTTTTTTTAATCACTCTCTCTTCTCACCTTAAACATGTGCCCCCTAGTCTTGAAATTCCCCATCCTAAGGAAGAGACAACTATATAAACTCTATTTATACCTGTCATTATTTTATAAACTTCTTTCAGCTCCCCTCATGCAGATGTAGATTTTTGAAGGTGTGAGTACAGTTAGAACAGAAAGGCAAGTAGAATTCTGTATTTTAAATGTTGTAGAGTTGAAGAAGAAAAGCGATGAAATGGATATTGAATTTATGTAAGTCGTTTGTGAGTTGATAATTAGAATTGGAGCCTTGCTTGCCAATCTGGTGCTTGAAAATTGCCATGAGCTGAGATCAGAGAGATGGTGAGATCTTTGAGTGGGTAGCTGGGGTGAGTGAGAGATCTATGATGGCAGGTAGGGTAGGGATAAGATTTGTGACACATGGACATTGGTGATAAGAGAATGGATAAGAGATCTCTGAAGGGTGGGTGATGGAATCTGATTAATTCACAGAATCTTTAAATAGCAAAGTCGTACTTTTTCGATGGGTTTTCCGAAACAGTCATTAGGCCTCAAAGATCAGCCAGTTGGGCCTGTCCCCTATTTAAATAAAAAATCTGTGAGGATTTAAAGGGTCTATGTGGCCGTTAGCTGTGGTTGGAGCTCCATGTCAGTCATGGCTGTTTCAGAGCTCGCAACCTCAAAATTTTGCCAGTGATCCCACTTTGAAGCCCTGGTTGAGATGAAGTGGGATATGAAGACAGCAGATAATTCTGCATAACCTCAAAATCTGTGATTTTTTTTTTTGAAAATAGGTCTTCAAATAAAATATACAAAATACTGTGTAGGTACTTATGCACTTCAGGTCAGCTTTTTCCATTATAAATTTTTATATTCTCAGCTTTTGGGGGAGTGGGCTGGTAGTAGCCCAATATATCTTAATTGAGTAAAAATGTACAGCACTTTTTTAAAAGACTAAAGATAGCACTAACTTTCATACAGGCAGTTTGGCACATCAGATACTCCACAGTGCTGTCTGCTGATCACAGCTAAGACTGCAAACAACCTTAAAATAGTTTAAATATTCTATTATCTAGGGCAAAATAGCAATTAAAAAAAATTAAAATATTGACACAACATTGAAAATATTCATGCATGCTATTGACATAGATCTTTGGAAAAATTAGAAGACAAAACAAATTTTCACACTATGTAGGTAAAAGATGACTTTTCACCTTACAGAATGTTGTTAAAGTAGAAAATGAATGATCACAAGTACTGAGGGAGTGGGTGCATTGTTTAAAAAGAAACTGAGTAAGTATTTACAAAGAACAAAGAGACTTGAGGGAAGGGGAGAGAAATGGATAATAGAACAATTAGCTTTCCTCAAACAGCCTGAGCCAACATGGGTGCAATTATTTGAATGGCTTCATCTGTGCTTTATTTTCTGGGAATAACAGCGGTAGTTTGAACCATTGACTGTCGTGGTTGGGAACAATATACCGGAGAGGTTGTAGTGGGGAATATTTTCAAGTGCTGTAACTTGAAAGCATGTTCTAGCAAGGCTGGCTAAGTGATTGTTCACTTTGAAGTTCAGTGTTTTAGCGTGATAAGTGGAGTTCCAGTTGTACTATTGGCAACGTACTTTCATCGGCAGCAGCTAGATTCAGAGCCACGTGGGTGAAATGTTTAAAAACGAGCCTCATGCTATTATGAGCACGGTGTGTGACTCAGGAAAACTAAGAAAGAATAGAGATCAGGATAAATCCTTAAAGAATACCCATAACACATTTCTGTAGGAGAGGCTTGATGACAATCCCTCTAATTTTGCTCATCCTACCAATACACTACACTCCCTATAACCATAAGAAAGAGAATCATGTAGGAAAGTGTACTGTGTTTTACAAGCTGCATCAGTACTATTCTGAGTCTGAAATGGCTATAACTTGGATTCGTGCAGAACAATAAATCTCTTGTCAGTAGAGGGACATTAAACCATCCCTTTCAAAATGCTTTAAAAGCTAAAGCTTTCACTTTATAACTAAAAGATCTCATTCCTATAGTTTTCAATTTGATTCTGTAAAATGGTGATTTTAGATGCAGCCTGAGATTCCCCCCTTACTTAAATATGCTGCAAGTACGTTTATCTGGAGCTCTGATACTTAGGGAATTTGTTAATTAATCATGGTTTTTTGGGACAATCTTTAACTATTTTAGAGAGAATGTGGGCTCGATGCAAATTCACCGTCAGCAATTTATTACTTTTTAAGGTAATTGTTTGCACTAATAGTTGCCTTTCATATTCAATGACTTTGTGTTACTTCTTTTAAATAACCTTAAAATGTGACCCAGTGACATTGCATGTTGAACCTTCAACTGGGGATAGTTCCTGCAGTTCTCAGACCAGTTGTTTCCTCATTGGAAACCAGTTGTTGCTCTACATAGAGGATATTGATTTAATCTCCCTGTAGTAAATGAGGAAGATGGGACGGCTATCCTAGTCTGTTCAGGTGACAGTGCCAGAGACCTGTAAGAAGGTCTTCAGAGATTTTTCCCAACTGGAACTATGAACTGTGCAGCACATCGAAAGGAATTTAGGCAAATAACTTGGGAGAAAAATGAGCTACAGATTTTTTTTTTTGGTAATATACTGAAACAAAATAAGCCACTAACTGACACCGAGTCTCTCTTTCATCTTGTTTTTGGCAAAACTTAAAGAATTTTAAATGTGCTTTAATTTATTTCTGATGAGACATTTGATGTGAGGTAAACATTCAGAAGGTATTAAAGAATGACGAATCTCCTGGGAGGATCTTGGATAAAATTGTACACTTGCCCCTTTGCAAGCCCGCATTGGTCCATACTAGCTAAGTAGTTTGGTTAGGCAACCAGGGTTTCATCTGAATGGATTTTGAGATTTATTAACTGAAACAAATTCCTTATTCAGCAGGGAAGAAGGAAGAAGTAGGACATTATATCTCGAACGTTTGGTGTTGAAGCAAGCCTTCCTCACCCTGCGTTATATGCAGAATCTTTTTATTGGAGGACATCTCGATTCTTTGCTCCAATGTTTCTGCCACTTTATGTACTAAGGAAATTATTTATTTGTAGTTTTCACATTAATTTGTTTATGGCCCATTCGTGACAACAACCAGAGTAAACGAGCTTAAATATCTCAAAGGATTTGAATTTCAAAGTGCCATTGCATTTTGCTAGATGCTTCCAATGTACTCTATAAAATATTTGAAAAAGCTAACTGCATCATTAAAACATATCATGAAATGTCCTTTCTACAGGATGCCTGGTTGCAAATACAGAAGATGTATTCATTTTTGGAGAATCATTTTTTTTTTCTGATGTTTTATCTTTGCAGTTGAAGAAACCACCATTTGTGTTCAGGTAGAGAGCTGTGAGGAACAGCCATCTCTATCAGTATCTGGAGATCTGGCTGGCTTCTCTGTGTTAATTGACTCTGGAGAAAGCAAGTGTCTACCAGGTGGCAGTTTGCAGATTACAAGAACAAGAGAGGGCATTGCAGATCAGCATCAACCAAAGCTTGAAGACACCGAAGATACTGGGGTATCTGATTATACAGATATGCTGAGCTTGGGCAACCAGGCAGACATCCTAGCAATCATTGAAGAGAAGGTAAACAATTATTTCCTTCCAAAACAATTTTTTGTTCCCTTTTTGGCACTTCCTTATTTCAAATGCCATTGCTTTAAAGTAGGGCTTCCCAAAATGTGAGTCACAATCACTGTTATGGAGCACTAACTGAGTGCTCACTGCTGTGAAGCCCCTTCAAATCCTGGTATCTTTTTAATATTAGGCGTGGCCCATCTTTGAAGCCTGAGTCCTGTCCTGCAAAACCCCACAAAAAGATAGTGCTTATTACTTAGAGAGTTGCATTCTAAACAGCAGGTCCCCTTGTTCCCCTCACACCACAGCTCTGGGAACATAGCAGTTTTCAAAACTCAAAAGTGAGGGCGCAATTAGGAGCAAATTCTACGAGTTCTGTTTTAGAGATTAGGCAGGCATTCTATTTTGATGCTGTGCTTTCACCATCTTTGAGCTGACTGCTGCATATTGAATAGACTCGTTACCCAAGATCAAGAAATCCACATTCTACCACAGTATGGGGAAGCAAAGTTGCCTGAGAGAAGTTTTCAAAATCTGAAGTCTGCTGCAGAACGAATTTCTGTCGGCTGTCAACTTGCCCGGGTTCCAGAAGTGCACGTTTTATTGCAATAAATAATATGCTGTTCTCACCTGAAGGGTAAGATTACTTGGGAGAACAATAGAAAGACAACTGGTTGTAACCTGGGATCTGCAGAATTTGATACAAAAGGCTGATCAGTAATCTATTGTTTTATAGGTGGAGGAAGCAGCAGAACTGATAAATCTTCCCCCTGATGATATTGGAGAGCAGCTAGCTGCCACTGAAGGAGATGCTGCCTCCTTGTTTCGTGCAGAGCAGGTAATAAAGGAGGAAGCTGAAGAGGTCCAGCAGCAGACTCATAAATCCGAACACCGACCTAGTGATGAATCTCAAGTGTTGGCTGGTTTGGGAACTGAGGAAAAACTGACTTTCAAAGCAATTAAGCAAGAGTTGCCAGAAAAAGTGAAGGCAGAGCAAGAACAGGAAGAAGAGTCAAATTCAGGTCATGCACAACAGATACTGGGTGCTAGAAACGCAACAAATTCCCCAGACAGTGGACTGAAAACAGAGGTAAGAAAGTAGAACGTAAATGACAGAACTTTGGGCATCTAAACAGGATGATTTTAACATTGAGTTTAATATTGGAGTCACACCAGTGGTAAGTTGGCATTTGCAATAGTGACTGCTTTACTGGATATTTTTAAAAGAACAAGTGCCAAAAAAGTCCCTCGTTTATTATTAAAGGAAATTCAAATAGGCTGAAACAGCGTTGCCCTGATTCAGTCTTTAATCTGAAATGTTGTTGAGAAAAGTGAAGTCAGGTAGTATTGAATTGATTCCTCAACATTCACAGTTTATTTAAAAAAATAAACTTGCTACTTTTTCTATTGGTCTTTTTATTTCTTCTGTCAACATATTGATTCAGTATGGGAGCTGTATTTGTTTTCAGAATAAGACCAATGTTAATTATATATAGTTGAAGGATATTAGTTAGGGTTAATGGACTTAATGAAACTGAGGTGTAGTAGTGTCAGGAGGTTTAATTTCTAACATGAGCTGTTGCGGCGCAGTGGTAGTTTTGCTCTGGGCCGGAAGGTCCAGGTTTGAGTCCCACCTGCCACAGAAGTGCATCATAACATATCCAATCAAGATGATTGGTAAAGAAGCCAAATGGTATACTTTCCGTTATTAGCAGAGGCATATAATACAAGAGAAAAGGTTATCCTGAAACTTTATAAAATACTAGGCCACAACTAGAATACTATGTGGCAGTTCTGGGTCAACACATTTTAGGAAGGACTGCACTTGAGAGGGTGTAGAGGAGAATTATCAGGGTCCCTCTGGGTTGTAGGGTCTGAGATTTGGGGATAGAGTGTGTAGGTGAGGGGTATTTTCCATGCAGCAGCCAAGATTGGTAGGGGACTTGATAGTGGTGTATAAGATTATGAAGAGTATAGATCAGGTGGATAGGAAGGCACTTTTTCCATTTGTAAAAGAGTCGGTAATAAGGGCCGTAGAGTTAAGGTAATAGGTAGAAGGCCAAGAAAAGGGTTGAATTTTTTTCACTGAGGGAGGTGTGAGTCTGCAATGCTGCCTGAAAGAGTGGTCGAGTCAGAATTTCTTGGAATGTGTAAGTATTTAGATATGCATTTGCATTTGGAGGCAGTTCTCTGACATTTTTCCATTTGAGTGAAATTAAATATGCAGATTAATTTGTGTAAGAAAATATTTTGCGCAGTATTTTGATATCTTTGATAACTATTTTTCATTTGTAATTTTGTTACTTGAGCATTGGTATCTTCTGTTTCTTTAGCCTAACTGCTAAGTTTGTTGAGGAAAGGCTTCCAGCCTTGCTCAGAGGTAGGAGTATGAGTAAATCAAGTTATTATCGTCCAAAACAACAGGCAAAATTTATGATGACACTTCAAAACTATATCCCGTCTGGGACTACTTTAATTGCAAACCTGTCCTCAATGAAGATAGCGGGGTGGAAACATATCACCGCTCCTGTATGAAAAGAGGAGAACATTACTTTTTTTTTACATCTAAAGAACAAAATCATTTTGTTTCGTTTATAAAATTACCAAATGTTGTATGTGTTTCAATATAGATATAAGGGCCTTCAGGGATTTCAGTGCCAATTCTATATCGGCATCTGAAATCTAATCTTATTTCGGCTTTGCTTCTGATGCTCTAGGAATGCTTACATACTTACTAAGCAACCCTTAGTGCATTTCGCATTCTATTTCAATAGTCTTTTGCTATTTAAAATTGCTTCTAAGCCTTTTAGTAGAGAATTGATTGAACTAATAGTTTTGAGAAAGAGGAAGTATCAGTCCTGCAGCTCAACTCCCCTTTTAGAAATACATAGTGCGAAAGAGGTACAATCCTCTTGTTTTGTCCAGTAAGTGTCTGTTCCTTCCTTTGCAGACACTTGGGTTGGAGCATTCTTTACCTCGGAGCATCATGCGAAGTAAAAGCACATCTGAAGAACCATCACATCCGTCGCCCTGGAGCACTGCACGCAGCAAAAGTACCTCTGAGGAAATCGGACAACTTTCTCCCAGGATCACTATTCAGAACAAAAGTGGCTCTGATGATGTGGGACAGTCTGAAATTCTAGGTCAGTGGACTGGAAAGTGTATCAGATCTGTTTGTGACTGAAGGTGACTAGTGAAACATCAACCAGTCAGCGATGCCCATTTCCCACAACTGAAGTTTTTAAAAAAAGTCCTTCATCCAGCCATTTCATTTTTCACTGTAGCTTGTGACACTCATTCACCATTCAACAGAATTGGTTGCCATGGAGTTTCTTTTCTCAATGGAAAGACATCTGGCCTCTCGTTTTTGTTCTTCATTTGTGGGATGTGACCATTGCTGACAAGGCTATCATTAATTGTCTGTCGTAATTGCCCTTGAGTAGGTTATGGCTCTTTTCAAATGCCTGTCAGCGCTTGTAAAATTAGGAACCAATCTTCTGAATATTTTCAGATGTGTGCCAGTGTCCTCCATTTCTGTGTCATCTTGGCCAACCATTCTCACTTTCTCAACGAACCTCTTAAGCAATTTGATAATTCTGCTTTCATGCATCAATTTTCTATTGAATTTAATTGTTTCTTATGAGAATTCTACGGAAAGATTTTTAAAATCAGGTGGGAAAAGAGCCATACCACCAGATACACATTCTCATCACCTCCCTTGTTAACATTCCGCAGGGATTATTCCCTAGGGATGTTCTGGTCCCATCCTCTCCACCCCTAACACCACCTTACACGTTCATGGTACCTTCCCAGGCAATTACAGAGGCTGCAACACTTGGTCATTTACCTCCACTCTCCTTACTATCCGAGGCCCCAGATGCATCTTCCAGGTGAAGCAGTGACTTACCTGCGCTTCACTCAATCTAGCCCACTGTTCTCATTGTTCACAGTGTGGTTTCCTGTACATTGGAGAGGTGAAACGCAGACACGGTAACCACTTTGTCGGACACCACGTTCTGTAAAATTGACCCTGAACTTCCAGTTGCCTGCCGCTCCCACACACCACCATGTTCCCTGGCCCACATTTCTGTCCTCAGGCCTGCTGTAGTGCTCCAGTGAGGCTCAATGCAAGCTGGAGGAGCAGCACCTCACTTTCTGCCGAGCTGCCTTCAGGATTCAACATTTGAGTTAAACAATTTCAAGACGTGAACACCCTACTCTGTTTAATGCCCTTTTTCCCCCTCATCCCTAGACATTGTCTTATATGTGTTGCTCCCAGTACAGCCAACCATTAACACTTCGCTACCACTGTACGTATCATTCATCTCTGGGCCTATCGTAAGTTTAAAAAAAAACACCCCCACCTCGTCTCTTGCTCGCTGTCTCTCTTGCTCACTCTGTTCGCCCTCTCTCGCTAGTTCTCACTGTTAGTGTCTGGGCCCCATCTGCCACAACCCCCTCATCAACGTAAATACTACCCTTTCGCAGCAATTGTCAGTTCTAACAAAGAGCCACTGAACTCGAAATATGATCTATTATTTTTTCTCTCAACAGATGCTGCCAGATCTTCTGAGTTTTTTAGGCATAGTCACACTACTTTGTCTTTTTATTGACCACGACCTTTCTCAATGGAATATGTTCAAATAGGATGTTTATGTATGTTGTAAATGAATAATAATTTTATAAATACATTAAAGTTAATACTAGAATTTTTTTAAAATAATTCAGATTCCTCAAAGGAAGAGAGTGGCGTAGTTATAAAGAGCCATATCAAGGTATTGTACATCATTACTTGTATAATCTCATACTGTAATTCGGACCATGAATGAGTAATGACCTTTATTGATTGCAAGTTAACCAAAATTTGTACCCACTGTGATATCGAGTGTGGCTTCATCAAATTTTTTTTTCTTTATTCATTCATGGGATGACGGCATTGCAGGCTAGGCAGCATTCATTGCCCATCTCTAATTGCCCAGAGGGCAGTTACAAGTCAGCCACATTACTGTGGGTCTGGAGTCACATGCAGGCCAGATGGGGTAAGGATGGCAGTTTCCTCTCCTAAAGGTTACTGGTGATCTTTATCTTCTACAGCATCTTCCTGCACTGTCCCCCATATCCCTTGGTTCCCATAGTTGGCATTTTGTCTCGAATATATTCAAAGATATAGAATCCACAGCTCTCTATAGAGTAGAGAATTCCAAAGATTCACAATCTTTTGAGTGAAGAAATTTCTCCTCCTTTCACTAGATTCCTCAAGCAAAGGTGACAGTTTCCGGGGCTGGAAATGGCATAATGGTTAGGTCAGTGGGCAACTAATCCAGAAACTCCGGCTAATGCTTTGGAGGCATAGTTGCGAATTTCTCCATCGCAAGGTAGTTAAAGTTTTTGAATTCAGCAAAAATCTGGAATAAAAGGATGGCCTAATGACAACCATGTAGCCTCTGTCGATTTGTTGTCCATTCAAAACCCATTTCGTTCACTTTCTTTACAGTAGAAAATCTGTCATTGTTACCTAATCTAGTGTATGAGGGTAGTTAGGGATAAGCAAATCACTGGCCAAGCCAGCTATGCCCGCATCCCATGAGCGAATCAAAAAAGCATCTAATGACAGGTTGGTGTTGTCTGGAAAAAGAGCAGACTTCCATTGTAATATTCAGTGTATTTCTTCAAAGTCGTCAAGTTCAAAGTATGCATTGTAACTCTGCAATTACTGATGGAAATATCAGTATTTCAGGGCTTAGTATGTTAGGATAGCATTCCTCAATTTTGGCCAAGCTTTACCTCATTTAAAACTGATGTCTAGTGTTTGTGTTAAGTAGCAGACAGGGGCTTGTCAAGCAAATACATTACATGTTCCATTAACATCGGTAACAATTTTCAGATTTATGTGCTGTAAACAAGACTCAACATTTAGAGTTTGTCTGGTGGAGACAAGAAAATATATGTAGCAATAGAAGTAGTCACTGCATTGTGATAATGATGAGTATTGTGTTAAAAGATGTCATTATACTGGCAAGCATGTATTCTACATAATAATGGATGTTTGTATGGTACACAGCTGCAAGAGATGCTTGTTCCAAAAGAGGAGGATGGAGCCAGTGAAGCTGCTAGTGTGGATGAGGCCAGGGAAGAGGAACCTAATGAGGTCTATATGTCAGAGACTGACAATGAGCCACCTGTTAGTGAAAGTGATGATGGCTTCAGTATTCATAATGCACATTTGCAGTCTTCAGTCCTTGCTGATTCAATACCCAGCAGCCCTGCTTCCTCACAATTGTAAGTTTTTCAGCTATTTTGTTCTAAACCTTTGTGGAGGGTATCATTTGATTTTCAACTTAAAATGATCAAATCAGTATTTGCTTAGCCTTGCACCTTCTGCTTCGGATAAATGTAAAAAAAAAAATTGAGTAGGGCTGATAAGATGCTTCTGTGGAGGTACAGATGGATTGTATGATATCTACAACCTTTTTTACATATGTACTTTAGTTTTCCATTTTTATTTTCTCTAGTTCCGTCTGTAGTGAAGATCAGGAAGCCATTCAAGCTCAGAAAATCTGGAAAAAGGCTATTATGCTGGTATGGAGAGCAGCTGCCAATCACAGGTTTGTGCCATTCTTGGTCTTTGTGGAGGAGTGTTGTCTAATATATTTGCCGTTTGCTATGTTCTGCCATCTGCTGTTAATTGGGATGCTGCTTGAAAACCCCCATAAAGGTAATTGTTTTCTTCGTACTCCAATCTTTTTAACAACTCTACTCAAATACTGTTGCCCATCATCCTCAAAAATAATTATAGGTTAAACGGAAAGATATGATCTTGCAATTGGGTTGCATCCACATTGTTAGGTTCAAATTTGGGCTGCATCTTCTTTCTGACACTCTTTCACACAAACGCTCAGATAAACAAGTTTTCATGAATAAATATTTTAACATTTTTTGCTCTACCTTTTCTTCAGTAATCTGCAAGAAAGCTTTAAGGTTTTGTTGGAGAAGTGTTGTACATAGCAAAAATGTTATTCCAGAGAATTTGTGTAGAAGTTGAAATTGTAGGATCTCTGTTCATCTAAGTTGCAGCTCTGGGCAAAATATGAAGCCTGTGCTGAGGTTTTCGAGAAGTGCTAAAATACAGTCATGCAGCATGGAAACAGACCCTTTGGTCCAAGTCACACATGCCAACCAAGTTCCCCAACTAAACTAGTCCCACATGCCTGTATTTGACCCATATCCCTCCAAACCTTTCCTATTCATGTACCTATCCAAATATCTTTCAAATGTTGTGACTGTACCTGCATCTACTACTTCCTCTAGCAGTTCATTCCACATAAGAACCACCCTCTGTATGGAAAAAGTTGCCTCTTGGGTCCCTTTTAAATCTTTCTCCTCTTATCTTAAAAATATGCCTTCTAGTTTTGAACTCCCCCTACCCTAAGAAAAAGACCTTTGCTATTGCTATTCACCTTATCTATGCCCCTCATGATTTTATAAACCTCTACAAGGTCGCCCCTCAACGTCCTATGCTCCGGTGAAAAGAGTCCCAACCCATTCATAGAACTCTGCTGCACCCGGGCGGCCCCCCCCCCCCCCCCCCCCGAGTCCCAGAAACATTCTGGTAAATATTTTCTGAACAGTCTCCAATTTAATAATATCCTTCCTATAGATCAGAACTGTACACAGTACTCCAAAGTGGCCTCACCACCATCTGTACAACCTCAATATGGCATCCAAGCTCCTATACTCAGTGGTCTGAACAATGAAGGCAAACGTGCTAAATGCTTTCTTAATCATCCTGTCTACCTGAGGTGCAACTTTCAAGGAACTGTGTACCTGAGCTCGTAGTTCGGCAACACTAACCTGGGCCCTACCATTAACAACTATACAAGTACTGCCCTTGTTCATTTTACCAAAATGCAATACCTCACATTGAAATTAAACTCCATTTGCCACTCCTCAGCCCACTGGCCCAGTTGACCAACATCCCTTCGTAATCATCTTCACTGTTGATTATACCACCAGTTTTGGTGTAATCCACAAATTTACTAACGATGCCTCCTAAATTCTCATCTTCAAATAAAAGTGCTCTTGAAGGTATTAAAAGAAACAAAAGACAATTAATTTGACTAAATTTAATCATATTACCATGAAGTACTTTATTTGTTTAAATCCTTATTCTGGACATTTGGGGGAAACAGTGCATTGTAATAATGTTACTGGATTTAACTCAGCAGTACAGTCTAATGTTCTGGGGACATGGGATTCCAATTTCACTACAACATTGATAAAACTTACAGTTCGGTAATGAATCTGAACTATAAACCTGGTTGACTAATGCCCTTTAGGGAAGAAAATCTACTGCCTTTACCCGAGCCAGCCTTACCTGTGAGCCCGGACCTACAGCTCTGTGGTTGACTCTGAGCTAGCCTCTGAAATGGCTAAACAAGCCACTCCGTTCAAAAGTAATTAGGGATCAGCACCAATGTTGACCTTGTCAGCAATGCCCAGATCCTATGAAAGAATAAATTTTAAAAATGATAAATGTCAGTTACTGAGTAAAATCTGAATAAATTTATTTCCTCAAAAATCATTTCATGTAATATAATTGAATTGATTTTTTGTAAATTACATGTGAGAATAAGGAGCCAGGGTTGGCCCCTTGGCCCCTTGAACCTCTTTTGCCATTTGGTACAATCATGGCCAGTTTAATTGTACCTCTACATTTCTGTCTACCCCCTAATAACTTTTGACTCCTTTGTCAATCCAGAATCTATATAGCTGATCCTTAAAAATAATAGATAACCCTGCTTCCACTGCTGTCGGATGAAGAGAATTTCATAGAATAATGACCCTGTGAGAGGGAATACTTTGTTTATCTTCTCCACCCAAATGAACAAGTTTGTTTTCCCTCATTACACTTCATCTGTATTTTTGCCCATTCACTTAACCTATCTATATCTTCTTCATATGTCCTGTCTATCTTTGTGTCATCAGAAAATTCAGCAACCATACATCCTCCATCTAAGTCATTGATATTTTAAATAATTGAGGCAATGGCACTGATCCCTGTGTCAGTCCACTCATTATAGCTTGCCTACCCAAAAATGACCCATTTATGCCTTCTCTGTCTTTCCTATTAGTTAACCAATCCTCTTTCCATGCTAGTGTGGTGCCCGCTACACCATGAGCTCTTATTTTCAACAGTAACGTTTTACAAAGCACCGTTTAAAAAGCTTTCTGGAAATTCAGGTATTCCAGATCCATAGGATTCCATTTTTCCATATTACTTGTTACTTCCTTGTAGAACTCGAATAAATTTTTCAAATGCTGTTCCCCTTTGACAACACCCTGTTGAATTTGGTTACTTCTGTAAGTCCTTAGCTATGTCTCACTGGCTGGCTTTCCAGCTGCATTTCTTGTTTTTTCACTTTTTGGTTCCCCATCTCATTTGTTCTGGTCTGCTGTTTTACTCTGAACAGCAAAGTATCATATTGACAGTGAAATAACAGGAATTAAGTGTGGTTGATTTGTTATGATATTTCCTAAATGATTTTGTTTAACACAGGTGTGGACTCTGTTTTGCTCTTTGTGTATTTCTAGAGGATAGTGCTGTTATTTCTTTTCTCGTAGTTAACAATTGTAATCTAAATTCTTCAGTTATTGTACAATACAACAGTGAGCTACCTACTGTGATTTTGGTGTTGATTTTGAGTTGATTGTGCATTTCAAGACATGTATAAATGCATGCTGAGTGGAACAGTATTCTTATTTTGAAACATTTTCTGTCTCTGTTTCTAATATGTTTTCTTGTTACAGATATGCTAATGTATTCCTTCAACCAGTGACAGATGATATTGCCCCAGGATATCATAGCATTGTACACAGGTCAGATTCTTAATTGTTCTGCCGGTTTTGTAAAAGACATTTTGCCAACAGAACAGCCTATAAAATGCATAGAATTGTTTAGTACACTGTTCAAGTTGTCCTTATTGTTTTGCACAGTAGTCTTGTACCATCTTAAAAGTGGTAAAGATTTGAAAGGGTTGCACAATCCAAGTTCATATAGACATAGGAAATAGGAGTAGGAGTGTGCCATTTTTCCTCTCTACCATTCAATGAATCTTCTATCTCAATGCCGTTTTCCTAACTATTCCCATCCCCCTTGATCTCTTTAATAGCTGGACATCTATCTATCTCAGTCTTGAGTAGACTCAATGATTGAGTTTTCACACCTGTCTGGGGTAGAGAATTCCAAAGATTCAAATCTAACTTCTCTTATAAGCCTTAATTTGTGCATCAAAGCACCTGTATTGCGAAAGTAGTTGAATTATGCGGAGTTATTTATGGTATGTTTATGGTTGATGAAACAATTCTTTGTTGCTGTTGCTCTTTTCAAGTAATGGCAGTACTGATTTTATTCGTTTTCAAAACCTTTACACAAAGTCTAGTATACTTAAAACAACTGATTTGTAAAAGGGATTGTGGTGTCAATGTTATCAACTTAAAAAGTTAGGTTGTAATGAAAAACTTCTGTAAAATTGTTGTAACACTAATGAATTTTATGTGAAGCTATTTTGCCCATGTAAACATTTTAACTTTCACTGAATTATTTATCCATAAAGAATGATGGTTTGGTCATTGCTATCAATTTCTTTGCAAAAGTGTAGACCTGACCATTTAACCTTCAGATACACAGTAATTACATGTTTTCCCAATGGCTCGGTAACATGTGCAAGTATGTACATATATAAGTAAATGTGCAGACTGTTGATAAGGTTTTCATTGTAAACGTACCAGTATCCAAGAATGTGTAGTTTTTAGTTGTGCATCGCTATTGGAATACCAGAATGCAGTACTTCTGAGCCATTTGCACAGCCCAACATTTGAGCTTCCAGTCTGAGATTTATTAATGTAGAGAAGTGCTGCCTGGAAGTTTGGGGTTTGCAACTGTGAGAACAAATGATATACTCTGGTATCGTTACAGATTCTATTTTTGGTGCAATGGTGTGCATGAAGTGGTATGGACTAACGTTTCCTTTTCACTCTGAGATGTTTTTTTTTCCTAATTAACCTGTTCAGAGATGTTATTTCACACCTCTGGCACAGGTGGTAGGAACACTACCACTGCACTACACGAGCCCTCCTTTTCATTTAACCTGATGTACTATGTTGACATCAATTGTTGTGGTTGTAATTGAAAACTTACAACTCGAGGAATAATGAGTGGTATATATAAATATGAAATAGTTTTTGTTTTAGTTTGAGTTCAGAAATTTGTTCAGAACATGGTCGGTTAATAGTTAGACAAGGACTGTTATTCCATTTTTTTTTTGCTTTAAACATGTCTTTAGTTGTAAGAATTTCTGGTTGAGGAGTTTGCTGATGTAAACTGGATTGACCATGCCAAATTGTTCATAGTACCCGGGGATATGTGGGCAAAGTGGATTAGCCATGATAAATACAGGGTACAGGGATAGGGTAGAGGTTTGGGTCTGGGTGGGATGCTGTTCAGAAGATTGGTGCAGGCTTGATGGCCTCTTTTGTGATTTTAATGATATTAGTGGGTTTGATTCTTGACCCGCATGAAGCTGACAGCTCAGAAAATTTCAAAATCCTGCGCACTGCATTGGTGCACCGTAGTTGTAGACACTTATTTGTATGGGTACTTCAGAGAGTTGGAGGTTTCTGCTATTCTGAGACCACAGGAACCATGTAGAAGAAAGATAAGGGTGATTTTAGCCAGATCCTGTAAGAGACTCTTTTATAAAAATCATGCGCTACTAAAATATCCTTTGTTTAGTATGTCAGAATACACGAAATGGTAAGCGGCTCAGATTTTGAAAATTCTTCAATTTTTGTTTTTAATATCATGTATCCATGAGTTGTAAAGTTATAAAACCAAAAAGGATCTCTGTAGATATTTGCAACTGACCCTACCATATTTTATATACTTCAGCTTGGTTCTTGATAATTGGACAGTGAGGCGCCCGGGTGAGCTGAGTGTAAAATGCAACATTTTGATCATCCAGGACCATGGGAACATAACATGAAGATGCTTTGTAACAATATACATCTCCTGAAGCTACAGAATTGCAAAGAAAATAATCAGTGTTTTTTGATGTATCCTAGTGAAAAGAATTAATAGAAAATTCAGTGTTATACATAATACTGAGGTTTTGTTGCAGTTTTATCAGTGTAAAGAATGATGATTAAATAGCATCATCAGGAAATTTATTCTTTGAGTGATAATGACAGCGAAGAAGATTGCTTCTACTGACGACTGTTTCATGTCATCTTTTCAGACCAATGGATTTATCTACAATAAAGAAAAATATTGAGACTGGTTTAATCCGCACAACAGCAGAGTTTCAGCGAGACATAATGCTGATGTTCCAGAATGCAGTAATGTATAATAGCTCTGACCATGATGTGTATCACATGGCATTAGAAATGCAGAGAGATGTTTTGGAGCAAATTCAGGTAGAACATCCACAACTTTTGATATTTCTCAAATATGTAAATGGTCATATGTAATTGCATTCAAATAGTAGCTGGACTAACTCATGTACAATGAAAAAAATCCTTTGTTGCAGATATGTCAATCAACTAACCTGAATTAGGTCCAAGTCTTAACTTTGCCATTCCTAACCTTAACTTTCTCTGATAGTAACTTTATGATTCATAGTCTTTGCAATTGAGCTCAGTGGAGTGAGGTAATACAATGGCTACAAAACATATATGTTTTTAGTGATGTGATCCCAGCTTATTTAAGTGTGGTTTCAACTGTGTATTGTAGACTTTTCCGACAGTCTGCAAGTCATATGTTTTTGTGACTTAACTATACAAATAGAGATCAACATCTCAACAATTAGGCAGATGTGGCTAAATGGAAATCTAGACGGGGATAATTACATTTCCGATTAGAAAGTAAGAAATGAATTGTAGGTGTCATTATTGGGTGTATTATCTCAATGCTCATATTCACATGGCTTCAGAGATAGTAGGAACTGCTGATGCTGGAGAATCTGAGATAACAAGGTGTAGAGCTGGATGAACACAGCAGGCCAAGCAGCGTCAGAGGAGCAGGAAGGCTGATGTTTCAGGCCTAGACCCTTCTTCAGAAAACCTTTTTGTATGATAGTTATAAACTAATAAGTTGGAGAGAAGAGTGAGCAAACTTTTTTTCATACTTGAATGCTTTAATTGGTGTCTGATAAATATTTAAGTATACGTGAGCAGGCTACATGTACCTAATATTAAATGAGTGTATGTAAGGTAAATTTGCATGGAAACTAGCACATGTAGCTAAAATGCTGTCACCACATCAGCAATTTCTATTTGACAATACGGAACCATACACCTCAGGACTTTTTTTTTTCTGTTTTATTTCATCATATGTAATGTCAAACATAGCTCCAAATTCCCTTTGAACCGTCCTCCATTAAATTAATCCAATTTACACCCCATCCACCACTATAGATTCACTCCCTCCATCTCCAGTGTACAATAGCAGTAGTCATAGATCGCAGAAGAAACCCTTCAGCCCATTGAGCCTGCTTCGACATTTCTACACTAATACCACGTTCCAGTGTTTGGCCCATAGCCTTGAATGTTATGACACTTCGAGTACTTATCCATATACTTTTTAAAGGTTGTGAGATTTCCCACCTTTACAACATTCCCAGGCAATGCATTCCAGATTTCCCACCACCTGCTGGGTGAAACAGACTTTCCTGAAATCCCCTCTAAATCCTCAGTGTGTACGATCTTTTGAGGTGCAACGCAGCAAATCACTCAGGCACCCATGGCATCTTCCCAACCTACGACCTCTACCAGTGAGAAGCAGGTGTTTGGGAACATGACCGTCTGCACCTTCTCCTCCAAGCCACACACCATGTTGCCTTGGAATTATATTACCATTTATTCACCATTACTGAGTCAAAACCATGGAATACCCTTCCTAATCACACAGTGGATGTATCTACATAGCAAACTGCAACAGTTCCAAGACGGGTCACCACCACCTTCCCTGCATTTAAGGGAGGAGAATAAATGCTGTTCCACCCAGCAGTACCCACATCCCATACATGAATAGATTCCAAACATTTGCTTCAGTGAAGTCTTTTGCATAATACCTGACTTGTTGTCTATATTGTTTAGCCAATTTCATAGCCTCTATGAATTCACAACTAATTCTTTAATCTGATTATCTCTCCAGTCAACTATTTGGATGAAAATCTTTACTTTTAGTAAAGTTTCTAAATCATCTCTGATTGTGATTTAGGTAGCCAGAGTGGGAAAGACAAAAACTCCAAAAATCCCTTTCCTTCCCTTTAATGGAGGAAAATAGTTTTAGATCGTGATATGAATTTGGTTCAAGAACTTGTTTTGATATTGATCCTGTTCTGGTTTAGAATGATCCCCTAATCATTTTTTTTTCCTCTCTGCAACTCTTTCTTTTAGCAATTCCTAGCCACACAGTTAATAATGCAAACATCTGAGTCTGGAATCAGTGCTAAGAGCCTGCGTGGGCGTGACTCAACGCGAAAACAGGATTCTGCGGAGAAGGTCAGTGCATGTCTGCAATACAAATATTTTATGGAGAGTCAGAGCCATGATTGAATAGTTTACTGTTTAAACAGTGAAACCCATTTGTTTAAAAATGGCTATTACATGTCAGTCAGTGCAATATGTTATTTAGATTTGATATTTTATTAAGAAATCCTGGAATAAATCACAAGCCATATGTCAGCTTGTAAAGGTAACATTGGTTTCAAATTAAAACTTGACCTTACTTCTTACTTTCCTTTTTACATCTGGAGGAGAAGTTGAATATAGTTTACTTCTCCGAAGAAGTATTTTACAATTATCCTACACTGTTTTGACTTCTGGCGTTGGTGTTGTATTGGTCATTTCCTATCAGAGAACAGTCCCCAAAGTAAGTAACAATTTGTTAACACATGTGGCATTCTGATGTAGTGTTGGGAATAAATTTACACAGTTAGGTTTTTCTTGGCTGCGTACTGATTTTAATGGGCAGTTTTCCAGTAACCAGAAGTACAAATTGACCTAATCACTTTTGTGTTATTTTTAAGAGTCATAATCAAAAAAAAAGTACAGCAATAGTGTTTTTGTTGAAAGTTTAGTAACACTTAGATGAATAAACCTAGCTGCTTTGCTCACAGAATTGATCTCATAATGTTAGTATTACAGACCCTGTCATCTGGTACCCAGGTACCTGGCAATCATAAAGGCACCTCCCTGCTGCACATGGAAGTTCTCCCAAAATAAGATAGTCTGAGATTTAAAAGAAGAAATCAGAATTGTAGCCTGTTGAAAACATTATCAAAGCTGAGTGGAGAGCCCCTTTTGATCAAAGCGTCAGCAGTATTTATGAGCAGTTCTGGCCAGTCTCTTTTAAATCGCACATTCATCTTGTGGTACTGACAAGTCAAGTTTTCTTTTACCACTACCATTTCTCTGCAACCTGTGGATTCATAAAACCAGCACCCCTCAATCATTGAAACTAAAACCGAAATTGCTGGAGAAACTCGGCAAGTCTGGCAGCTGTGGAGAGGAAGCAGAGTTAACATTTCGTGTCTGATGGCCTTTCTTCAGAACACTCCACATTCACTGTGTGTGATGGAAACAGGTCGAGATTACTGTATTGCTAACATGTTCATTTAATTAAGTTTTGTGTGACTGGGTGAGCCTGGTGTCAAAAATACCCCAAACCATTATTAATATTGTACATGCTGTTACTTATATATATCAAAGTACTTGTGACATAATTTTAAAATTACAGTTCACTTGCAAGTTGGTGGATATAAAAATTGGTGGCTGTTAATGATAAATTTGTTGTAGGATTCTGAGAATAACTAGAATTGAGACATATCAATATGAGAGTTGAAAGGAGGAGGAAACTTTGAGAAGTAATTTTCAGGGGCAAACATAAGTTCATCCTTTTTCCTGCCCACCAGGCGAGTATGTGGCATGGCTCTAACTTAAACAGATCAGCAAGTCCTGAAGTTCTGCCTTTAGTTCAGTTGTTTTTAAGTTATGCCACATCAGCTAAGGTTACTTGGGGGTATGACAGCTGGTGCTGCCATCACTGAAGTACAAGTAGGGCTGGAATAGATGGAAAGTGGACCTTTTTGTGATCACCTTCAGATGATCATGCTGAAAGTAGACTTGTAGATGTGTGATTAAAAATAGTCATTTCAACCCTGGTTCATTATAGCTGAAATGTTTACTCTGACTCATTGACCATGCTGAGGCATCACAAGTTAAGGCATAGTCCAATAATAATATTGAGACAAACTAGTTTTGGCGAGAGTGGTAAGACTTTCTGACAAAAGAGATCAGAATAATTTAGGTTAGCACTGCAGCCTCACGGCGCCAGGGACCCGGGTTCGATTCCAGCATTGGGTGACTGTCTGTGCAGAGTTTGCACGTTCTCCCTGTGTCTGCGTGGGTTTCCTCCGGGTGCCCCAGTTTCCTCCCACAGTCCAAAGACATGCAGGCTAGGTGGATTGGCCATGCTAAATTGCCCGTAGTGTTCAGGGGTGTGTGGGTTATAGGGGGATGGGTCTGGGTGGGATGCTCCAATGGTCGATGTGGATTTGTTGGGCAGAAGGGCCTGTTTCCACACTGTAGGGATTCTATGAAAGTAAAAACTGAGAACAAACATTTGGGTGGTATAAGCTAGAAGTAATTAACAATATTAATTTTTTAGATGTTGTAGGAAATCAGAGGAAGAAATGGTGACACGGTGTCTCAGTGGTTAGCACTGCTGCCTCGCAGCACCCGGAACCTGGGTTCGATTCCGCCCTTGGGTGGCTGTCTGTGTGGAGTTTGCACATTCTCCCCGTGTCTGCATGAGTGTCTTCCGGGTGCACTGGTCTCCTCCCACAATCCAAAGAAGTGCAGCCTAAGTGGATTGTCCATGCTAAATTTCCCATCGTGTTCAGGATGTGTAAAATGGCTGGGTTATAAGGGGATGGGTCCGGGTGGGATGCTGTCAGAGTTGGTGTGGATTCGTTGGGCCAAAGGGCCTGTTTCCACACTGTAGGGATTCTATGATGATGATATACTTTAGTCATCAAAGCTGAAAAGCTATTAAGAAACTAATTCCTTTTGGTAGTCCTTTACACTTGCTGACAACCACAGTCTAATAAATAATTTACACTGCTTCTGATTTGAACTATACCGCAATAAAATACAAGAAGTGCTTCAGTTAAGCTTCAATTCTGAGTGATCTCCTTCAGGGATGATTTTGAGATTACAGTAAAGTTTGCCTCTTGACATCTCATAGTATTTACATTATCACTGGGCTTTCATTCAAAACTTGTTGATGAAAATTAATCCCTTGATGTAAAATGCTTTTGCTGTTGCATGCTGACTCTTTAGAGAAGCACTCGTCCTCTCAGTGACAACAGAGTATAAAACAATTAGCCTTTGAGGGGATATCCCTGTAGGGCCACCGTTTGGATTCTCAAGTCATGGTAAGGACAAAAGCTTACTCTGGTCTTCGCTGAATTGACTGTTGGTGAAATTCTGGTAAGTGATTGGATCCATACATTGCCTGAACATCATTGTTCAGATAGTTGGAAGTATTTAAGTTCTGTCATTGGAATCACCTGTAATGGCCTTCAATATGTATTACCATTTTTTAGCACAATAAAATGCAAGTTTATTTAATCCCTTGGAATAGGTTTTATACATCCTGTCTCAAGTATGACACGTGCTTGTATGGTACAAGCTATTACTACTTTTTTTTTTTCAAACAACACCAGATGTCTAACCAGTGAAAGCATAACAGCAGTTATATTTGCTTGTACTTTTGATTTACAGGTATAGGTATTCTTGTTACAACTGACCTTCTGTGTACAGTAATCATAAACATGTAATGTCAGTAGGTAGATGTCAGAATCCTAGCCCAGGAATAAAACCATAGGTAGAACTACTGTTTTAACATTGATAATGTGGTCAAGCAAATATAATTGCCTTTCAGCTACATTTATGGAAGTAGTGGTTTACCTCCCACTTAACAGTTTATAGATGATTCAGGAATCCCTTCATTTTGTCCTTAAAATCTGGACTTTGTGATTGATTTGTAACCAAGTGGTAAACCATTCCTGCTAGCATACAATTGACTGGAAATCCAGATTGATGTCTTGACAGAGGAGTGTAGTTGGTTTGCTTTTGTGTTTGTTTAGGTTGACTCTGATTTGGTGTTTTTCTTTGTCCTTTAACAGGACAGTGTCCCCATGGGTTCTCCTGCCTTCCTTCTATCTCTCTTTGTAAGTATTTAATGCAGATTATAAATAATAACTCGCTTTAGGAGATGTCAGAGTCTAGACTGTTCTGCCCTGAATGTGAACCCAAATTATCTCTCTCAAACTATCGTAAATGCTGTGGTGTATAGCTGGTTAAAATCTAAAGTTTTTTGTTTCTGTGAAAGATTGTTTGGAAGAGATTGTTCCAGTTTCAAGTAATGACTACTGTTTAATTTTTCTGTAAATAACACATTAAAGAATGTTCTGACTGATCACCTACACCAGCAACTGTGTGATTGTAGTCAGTGCCAGTTTGTAGCTGATATTGGTTTGGTGCTATATGGAGAAAGATCTTTCAGTTTAGATGTGGAATCGAGCAACATAAAGAAAACCTTCAACCAAAGCAGCATTTTCTTGTGTGTAAAAGGAAACCTAGGGAATAAAGCATTTGTAATGCTGTGTACCAGGATTTTCAAGAAGCCAGAGAAATGTAAACCAATGGAAGAAAGCTGCTAGATCTTGTGAAGGACAGTTTAAGGTATTTACATGCCTCAGTGCTAGAATTGTGCAGGATCTAAATGCTCAGGACCCAGCAATTAGGAGCATCGACAACAGAACAGGTAGGTGATGCTTTGCTCACTTTAAGAAGGTGGTCAATTTTTTTTCTTAACAGATTTACTTTAAATCCCAGCTTTTACTCGAGGGAATTGTTAGTGTTTATTGATTTTTTTTTTGTTTGTTTGTTTGTTTTTTTTTAAAAATTTTTTGGAAAGTAGCTCAAATACTATTTTAAACCATGTGCTGCTGTTTAGTCAGGAAGCCTGAGTTGCACTGCATCATCCAACAAAACAATTTTCTTGCCTGTGTTGACTTCTAGGTAAAATGACATCACCCAAGCAACATTGTCCTTTTTCTTTGCTGTACTGTATTACATTTTGTAGAATTTTGCAAAATAGTTATGTGCATATTTTTAAGGAAGCAATCTTTGCAGCACAGGTTTAACTTGCATGTTGCACACACTCATGGAATTCCCTACAGAAAGAAACAGTGGGAAATGGCTGAGAGGATTTTAGTATTACAAGCTGCTTATTCCCATAATAGAACGCTACATGCTGCAGGTTTCCTTTCTCTGTTACAACGCTTGCACTTTTCCATTTTCATATTTAAACAGGATCAATTTGCCCTTCCACCAGGAAATGCTAGTCTGAAATGCTACTACTGAAACTGTGTTATGCATTAATCAGTTTGTGAGTTAAGGAAAAATGATTTCATGAAATAATAGAGCAGCAACAATATATTCTGTTAAAGAGGCGAGACTACCAGCATTGAAATTATCAAAAATCCAGAGGTACAAATTAGTATATATTATCTGATAACACAGCCAGTTCCTCAAGGCCCTGCAACATGAAAACCTTGATCACTGGTTGTCCAGCAGCAAACAATGGTTGGTTATGCATCTGTTCCTCCGTTTCTTGAAGTCCCCTAGTATAAAGACCACAGCTTTATATGATGATCTCCAATTCTAGTCTTCTAATTTTGAATTGTGCTTATGACGGCAGTCAGTTTTTATTGTCATGCAAGATACTTTTGAATCGGAGATACCATTTTATCAAGACTTTATAAATATTCTTAAGTAATTTATTTTAAATTCATTGAGTACACTTGTGTTTTTAATATTACTCAATTTAGTTAATCATGTAGATAAATGCTGAATTGTTAAGGTTTTCTGTCAAATAAAATTCTTTAGTGCTGTAGTAATCACCGTGTCATAGATAGTAAGGCTTTCCGTTGCAATCTTCGGATACTGGCATAATGCCACTTTCCATTGTCTAATGATTTTAAAATGCTGTTTTTTTGTTTTTAAAGTATTGATAGTGTTAAGATTATTACAAAGTGCACAAACATAGACTGAAGGCTGCACTTCAGCGTTTGAGTTCTGTTTACTTCCTTAAATCCACTTAGTGTAAGGCTGCAAATGGAACATTAACCACATGGTTTTAACTTCAACTTCCATTGTGTTCCAAGTGGACAATTAAAGAAATGGTTACAAATTTCGTCCTTATGCCTGTGACAAATTAAACATCATCCTTAACCCAAGAGTTTTATACATTCATTGCACCGCGTATTCATATTATTGAGAAAGTTGAATCAGCTGGAAGTATGAAAATTATGACAAATAATCATAATAACATAATACTACAGTGTGAGAAAATGTGACTTTTAAGTTTAGTTGTGCATCTTCTTTGTTCGTTAGATCCCAATTTAAATTTATAATGAGAAATTACAGCAGTAGTAGGCCACATGGTCCCTTGACCCGCCTTTTATCGTAATCACAGAGTCATATAACAAAGAAATAGAGGCTTTGGTCCAACTAGTCCACACTGACTATGTTCCCAAACTAAACTAGTCTCACTTGACTGCGTTTGGCTCATCCTTTCAAACCTTTCCTATTCATGAACTTATCCAAATGTCTTTTAAATGTTGTAACTGAACCCACAATCACCACTACTTCTGGCAGTTCATTCCACACACAAACCATCCTCTGTGTAGAAAGGTTGCCCCTCATGTCCTTTTATTAAAACTTTTTCCCCTCACCTTTTCAAAAAAAAAAAGCACCCCCCCGCCCAAGGGAAAAGCCCCTTGCTGTGTACCTCAATTATGCCCTTCATGATTTTACAAACCTGTGTAAGGTCACCCCTCAACCTTCTATGCTCCAGTGCAAAAAGGCCCAGCCTATCTAGCCTTGTCATTCAATAAGAATCTGATAATGGCTGTAACTTTGTTTTGCAACCTGTTACCCTTAACCCCCCACTTAGTCAAGAACGTACCTATCTTGGCCTTAAATGTACTCAATGACTCAGTCTCCTCAGCTCCCTGGACTAGAGAATTCCAAAGATTCACAAGACACAGAATGAGCAACCTCATATTCTGACATTATACTGTCTAATGGTAGTTTGCCCTAATATGATCACATCTGATTTTTCTAAATGCCAACAAGTATAGGCCTAACTTGCTTAATGTTACTTCATAAGGCACAGCATCTTGATCCGAGGAATCAACATAATAAACTTTCTCTGAGCTGCCATCAATACAAGTATTATCTCCTTTAAAGATGAGGCTGAAATTATATACACTACTCAAGTTGTGGGCTCTCTAATGCCATGTATAGCTGTCGCAAGACTTCCCTACTTTACACTGCATCCCCTTTGAATGGAGTCCAACACTTCAGTAATGAGCAAGTTAGACAAAGGACAGCCAGCAGACATGATCTTCTGGATTTCCAGAAGGCCTTTGACAAGCTGCTGCATCGGAGGCTGCTAAATAAAATAAGAGTCCGTGGTGTTCGAGGCAAGGTACTGGCATGAATAGGTTGGCTGACTGGCAGAAGGCAGAGACTGGAGATAAAGGGGACTTCGTTATTTGCAAGTTGGTGACTTGTGGATTTCTGCAGGGGTCAGTATTGGAACCACGACTATTACCATCATACCTTAATGATTTGGATGAAGGAATTGAGAATATTGTTGCTAAGTTTGCATGTGACACAAAGATGGTTAAAGGGCAGGTCGTATAAGGAGCAGTTGAGGATTCTGGATCTGTACTCTGAGTTTAGAAGGATGAGTGAGGATTACATGTAAACTTGAAGAATATTGAGAGGCTTGGACAGAGCGGACGTGGGAAAGATGCTTCCACAAGTAGGAAGAGACAAGGACCTGAGGGCACAGCCTCAGAGTGAAGGGTCGACCCTTTAGAACTGAGATGAGGGATTCTTTCAGCCAGATGGTGGCTAGTCTGTGGAACTCATTGCCACAGAAGGCTGTGGGGGCCAAGTCATTGTGCGTATTTAAGACAAAGATAGGCAAGTTCTTGATTGGTATGGGGATCAAGTATTATGAGGAGAATGTAGGAGAATGGCGTTGAGAAACCGATCAGCCATGATCGAGAGCAGACTTGATGGGTGAAATGGCCTAATTCTTCATCTTTTGATTTGGGTTTTATTTGCTTTCTAATTACTTGCTGTGCCCATATGTTAAATTCTAATATTTCATGCGCAGTGTACACAAATCCGTCTGTACCACAACAATTTGTAGTCACTCCTCACTTTAATATCTTTCCTGTTCTTGCTATCAAGGTAAGTGGCCTTCCACTTTCCAACATTATGCTCCCAAGTGCCAGATTTTTGCAAACTCACCTAACCTATATTCCTTTGCATATACTTTAGCACTAGCTTCATATCATCGGCAAATTTGGCTATAATACATGCTGCCCCTTCATCAGATACATTCTCGTAAGTTATGGCAGCATGAAAGTTACCCACTTGGTTCTACTGTCTGTTCTCGGATAGTCAATTAGCTAAATTTATCCTTGCCAATATTTTAACCCCAATGTATCAAACTCTTTTGCAGTAACTTTCTATGTGACACCTTGTTGAATGTCTGTGGGAACTCCAACTACTCTACATCTTCTGATTTTTAGTTTATCTAACCCACCTTTTACGTCGTCAAAGAACTCCAATAAATTCATCAAACGCCGTTTCCCTTCCAAAAAGCTGTGTTGATTCTGATTCTCTTATGATTTTCTAAACACCTAGCTTTGGCCTGCTTTAATAATGAAATCCAGCATTTCCCCAAGGGTAAGTGTTAGGATAACTGTCCTACAGCTACCTGCTTTCTGATTTCAGCCTTTCTTCAATAGAGGCATTTGCTATATTCAAATCCACTGGGGCGTGTCCAGAATTGCAGGAATTCTAGCACAGTAGCCACTTTCAAGAGACCCCGCTCTTCTGGTATCAAGGACACAGGCCATTGGGTCCTGGAACGTCATCAACATTTAGTCTCATTAATTTGCTTAGTGCTTTTTCCTCAAGTTATAGTTAGTTTAAGTTCTTCCCTCTCTTTTGCCTCTGATAATGCCCCTGTTATTGGGATATTTTACATTGCCTTCACTAGAAGGAGACACGATTAATACTTTCAAGTCTTTGCTGATTCCAATTATTAATCATTTAGCCTCATCTTGTAAAAGACCAATATTTACTTTAGCTGCAAGCTTCCTTTTCTCTATGTACTTCGAGAAGTTTTATAGCGCTTGCTGGTTTATTTTAATTTTTTTTGCCCTTTTTAAAAAAAACTCTTTTGTTTCTTAAAAAGTCCCTAATCTTCTGCCAAATTTCTTGTCCCCAAACTGAATGAAATTTGATCATGTTAATTTTTCCTTGGAGGAACATTGTTAACTCTGTCTTATTACACATTGCAAGCTCTAAAATTGTCTGTTCCCTGATTGGTCCCACAACATATTGACCTGAATGCACCCAATTAACATGTCCTTAAGACTGCCTTTACCATTTTAATTTGTCCGATCTATATGAAAACCAAAATCACAATAATTGTGGTACCTTACTTACAAGCCTCCATTCTTTCTTGATTTATACTTTTGCCCTTCAGTATGGCTACAATTAGGATTCCTACAGTCAATCTCCACCAGTAACTTACTTCCCTTGTTATTTTTATCTTGACTCAAATTGATTCAACATCATGATCATTCAAGTCAAGATTATTTGTCACTTTCATACTAATTTCGTTGTTTTTAGAAAAGGTGATTCATTCGCATTTTCCTTTGTGCTGATCCTTTCAAAATCTATTATCTCTGAGTATTCAATTTCCGTCCTTGCAACTACTTCAGTATAATGGTTATAAGATTAAACCCATTTATTTTATTTGGACCACTAACTCATCTATCTATAGAGCACAGCTGGACATTTTAAAATCTGCATATTTCCTTATAACAGTTCATAAAAGTACACAAGATAGAAAATGACTGTCACTTTATCCATGTTAGCTCTTACATCCAGAACATAACTTAAAACACGTGGTTTTGTATAGATGCGTTGCAAGCTTCCTAGTAATATAAAAAGAGCAGTTCTTTGCATAACTTCACAATAGCAACTTTGCCATTATTTTAAGTTTTGAGTAAAAAATGTGCTAAAGTGTGACAGTATAATGTGAATTATTTGATTTTTTTTAATACTTTACAAAGTGCACGCATATTCACTGCTCAATGTGTTTCACTTTCAGTAGTTACTGTTGTTACATGTCCCTGAGGAAAAACTTCATGGAGGCCATAATTTACAATAAAAGGGCCAATGTGATTTTTTTTAAAATTTGGAATCCGACAAATCATCCAACTGTGGCTTATTGAGTTTCCTGTAAAGTTATTAGGTTCGACCTGCATTCTTTTGAATTTGCTAATTTCAGGTGGAGAAATTGTTGGTCATAATAACTTTGCCTTTAATGGTCTCTTGGTTAGTGAAGGTGTTATTATGATTGTTGATGTTGTTATTATTGGACAACTCTAATCCCAGACTGAAATCTGGTATCTTGCTGAAACACACACAAGCATGCAATGCTCCAGATTTCATTTTAACAATAAATCAAAGTTTCTAATACAATGAAGATAAAACAGAATAAACCAACTATTCAGCTATAAGGGATAACAAGGTGTGGAGCTGGATGAACACAGCAGGCCAAGCAGCATCAGGAGGAGGAAAGCTGACGTTTCGGG
>JAHRHZ010000023.1:6417205-6433776 GCA_024137785.1 Ginglymostoma cirratum
GGGCCTACACTCTTCTTCAGAAGGGTCTAGGCCCGAAACGTCAGCTTTCCTGCTCCTCTGATGCTGCTTGGCCTGCTGTGTTCATCCAGCTCTACACCTTGTTATCTCAGATTCTCCAGCGTCTGCAGTTCCTACTGTCTATATTCAGCTATAACGCAATTTTAAAGGTTTCAAAGCACTCAGAATTTATATTTTGCAATCTGTCTCAACAGCATCTCTTTACAGTACTCAAGCACCAGAGACACTTCTGTATCCCTTCTATAACTTTGATTTGTCAGTTGTGGATCTTGAGGAGGAAGCTATCAATCTGTTAGGATTAAGAATTTAGAGCAAATAGACTTTAACAGCATCACACCAAATCAAATGTTCCAGGGCTGGAGCTTTCAAAATAAATTCCTTCCACTGTGGTAACTTGGTTCCTTACAGTTCTAAACAATCTCTTTTCTTCAGGAATAACTGTTTAATATGTCTGACTTCCTCCAGAATCTTTCTGAACTGAAGCCAAAATTTTCCTAAGCTATGGGTGTTCCCCATAAGGAAAACAAAATCCCAGTTCTTCTAACCATAAGCATACTAATGCGTACTCTGTCCACTCTATCGAACTCTCTGAAAGCAAACAAATTCCCATTAGCATTTCAGAGTCTATCTCTCTTGTACTTTTGTTTATTTATAAGGAGGCTCCAGAAATACTGACAAGTTAATCAGTAAACCCCTGCAGATGCTTTTACCAAACCTCAGGTGCTGCTAGTCAAAAATCAAAACTCTACGATAAGTGACATTAAATATGTATAAATAACATGCCTTACCTCAAGGGAAAAATGTCTTCGGTTTGTTCACATAACTATATTATGCCCTGTGACACAAATAGCTGATGGTTGACGACTGGTTCATAGTGTGACTATCCATGCTCCAGAATAGGCTCCTGATGCTCTCTGTGATTGAAATGTGAATAATTGGCATTTAGAGGAAGCATTAGAAAGGTGCTTTATCCTGTACTAGGAGTCATTGGGACTGGTAGGGGGTTGGGGGAAGTAATTTGCAAAGCTCTGTTTCATATAGTGGACAGTCTGTGTCACGGGCATGATTTACTCATTGATATTGAAACTAAAGCTATGTAGTCAATGTAGTTCATTCCCCAGTGCTGTCAGCCTCCTGTGCATCAGTGTGAGTCTGCAAAATGCCTTTTGAACCTGTGCTAGGGAGCAGACTTTATTTCCATATATTTTGAGTTCTGTGGTCAGGTGCAAAGCCTATATTCAAATTTTTAGTGTGTAAATCAAATTAAAATGATCTGCTATGAATCTTTATCTCACAAAGTGCTTTTTTAGATTTGGAAATGAGTTTCAATGCATTTAAGGAGAAGGTGGAATGAAAACAAATCATATTTAATTTTATTTCACTCTTGGAATTTCTTTGTGTATATGATACTGTGTTGCAGTGTCAGGCAGCTGGGAAGAAAAGATAGGCTGGTTAATTTAAAATTCTCACTGATTTTAATGAAGTTTTTTGCCTATTATTCTTAGTTGAGGTGTTAATACTATCAAGCTATTATTTTCCAGTCTAATCAGACTCGAATAAATTAAATTAACTTCATACATGAAGATGGTTTATAAAGCAGCAAATACTCATTTATATGAGTAAGCTGCAGTGTTTTTGGGATTACTGTACTTGGGACATGTGGAGAAATATGTCCCCAGGAATTAGTGAGTCATTTAAATTAATCTTTAAATCGATTTCAATGCTGCCTATCCAATAAAGACACCTGACTATTCAAAAGCCTTGTTAACACTTGGATAAATGTTTTACTAATCATTCGAGCAAATAATAAATAATATTTGATGTAAAAGCCCTATTTTGTGGTTCAGTCCAACAATCTTAACATCCTGAGTATGAGCCATATTGTTATGTATTGTGTTGTGTTTTGTTTAAGGGTCTGCTTTTAACAATATGACTTTCAGTCCTGGATTTTTCCAGTCATTCGCCAGGAAGTTCCACATTTTCCAAGTGTATTTGTGATGTAATTCGTGATTGAATGTATTTCAATCCTACAAATTTAATGCATCTTTACACCTAATGGCCTACGCTATGTACAGAAGAAACATTTCAATTAAGCAAAATAATCACCTACACTGAAGTTATTGCTAATATGGGTGGTTATGTATGTCTCACTTCCCTTTTTTCTAGGTTTTAACTGCTAGCGATTAAATGTCAAATAAAAACTTTGGTTCCCAAAATAATTTTTATTAAATATTCAGAGCACAGCTTTAACATTTAGCTCCTTGCACTGATGCATTTTTATCATTTCGTCTACGCAGAAGTTTCAGAGTAGGTATTGTCCTCTTACCTGGTTGCAGAAGTTAATTACTTTGGAGAGATTTTTGTCATCAGCTCATGTTGTCACAGTGCTGGCTGAAATACATTGGAAATCTAGAAGTTTTGTCTGTTCTAAATTTATTTTGATTTCAGCAATTGCATGGTGGTAATTTAATACAGAAACTTCTACCTTATTCAATCATTGATTTTCAAACATGCTTTTCAAGAAAAAAATTAATGGGATATATCTTTAAAAGCTGTCCTGTGTTGACATTTCTAGTTTCCCCATGTATTTCAGCCAGCAACAGTAAGCGCTGTGAAATCAGCTGATGACAAAATACTGTTAATGATGTCTACAAAGCAGTTAATTACTGCGATCAAGTAAGTGGAATGCATTCAGTTTGTATTTTTTTGAAATGAAGATAGAATGTATTGGGCATTCAGAGTGCTTTGCATTATCAAGGATGTTTCTCACTTTTGTGATGTTGATTCTTCAACAAGAGTTCCCCACTATTTTTCATGTTGTTTTATCCTGCTTAAGTTATTTGATTTCAGTCTTCATCACGATTGTCTACCTTGTATTAATTTATTTAAGCACAGTCTTCATTTCCGTTCTTCTTTCCAGAGCTATTACTGTTTCACTGTACATGAATCCTTGCTTTGTTAATATATTTTTGCCTTCATTTCCAAATATGGAATACCAGTTTCTGTGTCATGTACTGCAAGATATAACTTGGTGGAAACTATTCGTACTAACAAGTTTTTTTTTTTTTTTTTGTTTTATGACAATTTGTTACCAATGCATGTTCAGTCTGCCTGACAAAATGTAGTTTTCTGAAATGTATAAAAACTACTGCGACTATACATGCTTAATTATTTCCCAGTAGGCAGTGGAAAAAGAGTAATTGTTCTTTCCGTTAGGATGGTGGTACAAGAGGACGTCGCTGTGCCATTGAAGCAGATATGAAAATGAAGAAATGACCATCTCCTATAAGACCTGACCATGTGAAATGTTCAGCACTGTGTGTAAAGACCAATGAAGCTGCACTGTCTTCGTCAGCATTGATAAGAATTGTATTGTACAGTCTTGTTTCTAGTATACAGATTTTGTTCTGAGAACAACGTATGAGCTTAATAAAATTATTTTGACAATGTAATGGCTTTGGAGAATTTACATTACACCGAGCTTTGGTTAATGCTAATTGAAGAGAGGGCAATTATTTATAATTTTAGTATTATTAGCATTAGTAAGTATGCTAATTTTGATGAACTCAGTATTTTTGCTTCTATGATGTAAAACAAAGCCTTTGTGTGTGCAATGCTTAAGCATTTTAAGGTTTTTTTTTTTGGTTGTCCAGAGCAGTTTTTCAAATGTTTTTTGTTGAATTGCCTCTACAGTGGTCTTTGGGTAAATATCTCAGTTTTGTATAATGTACAAATATTCAAAACTTTGGACTGATTTGAATATTCCTCGGCTCTATCTTGAGACTTGGGACAATCTTAAGACAAATTAAATAGGTAAATGGGTGCAGAATAGATGTAACACTTGTTTGACTCCAGTCATAGCTTTTTCTCTTCTAGGTTTACAAGTAAAGAGACACTTCAAGGATGTTTTGATTTTGTTTAGAGGCTTGGCACGAAATTGTTCAAACATGAATTTACATGGAGCTTGAGTAGCATTGTGTGTTTTACTCAGTGAGAGTAAGCTTTGACCTCTCTTGACTATAACGAGCTGATTTAAAGCCATGGTACAGAATAATAAATTTCCTAAAATACTCTAAGTTGATTATCTTACATGAGTGGTCGGTGCATCAGATTGATGCAGCACTAGATGCACCTGAAATTGGGATCAACGAACATTATTGGACTCGAGTTAAGGAAATTTTATGCTGCTACTGGCTCATCTACAGCTGATCTGAAGGTTTTTGATGTTGTTACCAGACAACAAAAGTGGGTAAATGTTTAGTTCTTCAATATCCATGGCCCTCATCTTGAATACATAATCACCAAAAGAAAAATTCCAGCAGAATTTTCCTATGGTCCGACAACTGCCCTTGCACTCGCATGTTGCTCATTGCAATCCAGCTAGTAATAGATTTCCCCCTGCTGTGTTTTGAACAGAGACCACTAGAAGCAAATTCACATGAAAGTAAAGGGGGAAACGTTTTGTGAATCCAAACATTTTAATTCTTGTGATTTTTAAATATATGAACACAGAAATTAGAAAGTAAATTCTGCAGTTTTACCTAAACTGCAGAATTATTTATATGACCCTATTTTTAACTATACTAAAGTAACTACAATTCATAATTATGATGTGTCTATTGTCAGATGTGATGACTGATGATTTAATATATGACATAAATAAAGTATTCTCTGCTATATCCTGTTTCCATTCTACTTTTCATCTGTTGTGTTGCATACGTCACGCCCTGAGGCTTGATTTCTGTAAAATAAACACTTGTCTTTCTCCTATATCCAACTGAAAAGTTTGTGCGTAATGAATGTTGGGGCTAGCATTAGCTTAATGGGTAACACTCACCTTTTGAGTCAGAAGTCTGTCATTTCAAATGTCACTGTAGACACTTCAATACACTATCATGGCAGACACTCCAATCCTGTGCTGAGGTTGTTACACTGTTGTAGGTATGCCAGCTTTCGGATGAAAGATTAAGCAAACCCCCAGCTGCTCCTGCAACTAAGCCTAACCATCCCGCTTAGATACTTTGAAGAAGAGCAGTGGAGTTCAACCTTATGTCCTATTCAATATCTATCCCTTGACCTACATTTAAAACATGAATTAGCCATTGCCACATTGCTGTTAATGGTAAATAAAAACCGAAAGAACTGCGGATGCTGTAAATCAGGAACAAAAACAAAGTTGCTGGAAAAGTTCAGCAGGTCCGGCAGCATCTGTGAAGGAGAAAACAGAGTCCAGTGACCCGAAAGCAGCCCTGAGGAAGGGTCACCAGACCCGAAACGTTAACTCTGTTTTTTCCCTTCACAGATGCTGCCATTCCTGCTGAGCTGTTAATGGTAACTTGTTTTGTGCAAATTGGGCCTTCCACGTTTCTTACAACACAGCATTGACTACATTTCAAATGTATTTCATTAGTATGTAAGGTTTTGGAGTAGATCTGTAGCTTGGGTTGTGGGTGTTGAGGTCGGTTGGTTCACCGAGCTGGTTTGTTGTTCCGCAGACGTTTCATTACCCTGCTGGGTATCATCCTCAGTGCAGCCTCTGATGAAGCGTCGGTGTGTTTTCCCGCCTGGTTTTTAAACTCTGGGGTCCATTGAGATGGATTGCCTCACTTCCAGGTTTCTTCCGTAGTGGAATGTATATGGGGTCGAGTTCAATGTGTTTATTAATAGCCTTGGCACTCCACGAAGCATGCTATTAATAACCACCTTGAACTCGACCCCATATACATTCCACTACGGAGGAAACCTGGAAGTGAGGCAGTCCATCGCAACGGACCCCAGAGTTTAAAAACCAGGCGGGAAAACACACCGACGCTTCATCAGAGGCTGCACTGAGGATGATACCCAGCACGGTAACGAAACGTCTGCAAAACAACAAACCAGCTTGGCGAGCCAGCCAACCTCAACAGTATTTCATTAGTTGTAACACACTTTGGAACATTCCGAGGTTGTAAACAAAATGTTCAACTTTATATTCTCCATGATGTGGAGGTGCCGGTGTTGGCCTGGGGTGGACAGGTTGAAAGTCCACGACGCCAGGTTATAGTCCAACAGGTTTATTTGTAATCGCAAACTCCGAGTGCTCCAGAATGCAGTTTGCCAGTGTGATTTAGATGGAGTGGCTGCTTTCCATACCAGTGCAATGCTTACAACATCATTGTTGTGCCATGTGTTAAATAATTGAGTTCAGTAAAACATCCCTGGATACATATGGGTTTTGATATTAGCGGGCAAGATCTTGAGTAAAGTCACAAAATGTAGGGTTACAATGGTAGAACCATTGGAAAATTTTGGATTCTAGAGCTTTAATCCTTGGAATACTGGATACCTTGAAGCCACTGCATTTGTATTTCACATCGATGCTGTTCCTTCTTGACTTTTTACAATGTTTATTGTTGAAAATGACTTCATTCTCTGAATGTGATAGCCATTTAACTTTCAAGCAGTTTGTTTTCTAGTGATTTCTTCCATGTTTTGACCATACACTAGAGTAATTCTTCTGTGGCTGCCAGTGAACACATAGGAATCTCTTGCACTGTTAACCTTCTCAAACAATGTGGATGGGTCTTCTGGCTGATATTTGCTATTGTGATATTATGGATTGCATTAACCTGCATGGCTCTGAGATCCCCAATGTTCTTGATTCCAGTGGTTTCCCTACCTTTTCTCTGAGCTTACCTTAAAGTACAAGAGGTCATACTAGGTAAAGCTGATTATGACTTCTATACTGATCATTTAGGTTGTTTGAAATCTCCATTAAGGAGCTGGAGATTTGGATATTTTGAATCCTTTTGTCATCTGAATCTGACTGCTCTGCTTTGAGTTTACCACCACGCAGTTACTTGGGCTTCGGTTAAATGGTTTTTATTTCACCCATCCCGTGAAGGAATTTTTTTTTTTGATATTTCATAATCTGACCAGTACCACTGATCACATTACATTAACTTTTTAATCTAATATTTTATAAATAAAGGACTTATCAAGTGTAATTTTAAATTCATGTCAATGATGAAACATGATTCAACGAAGATTAGGTAAGTTGTCTCATTTTGAGTTCCTGGATGAAAAATTTGACATTGCAAAACTAAATTTATAGTAAAACAGAAAAAAAAAATTTGATTTGATGCACATATTTTCAGGTTTCCCTTGGAGTAGTTTCAGTGTCATTCTCTCTTTCATACTATATTCAAATGAAAATAGATTGTTTCAGTTAAATGTTTAATTGACATGTTAGGACTGTGTAGACAATACCAAGATCATCAAGATGTATGAATTGATTTTTCTAGCAATAAAATGCTAGAAGCATGGTTGGCCTAATGGCTTTTTTAAGTATATTCATAATCTTATAAGGAGTGTATTAGAAAATTTCAAATGACCTTTTGCTGGAATGGTAGTTTTGTTGAGACTCCCTTCCTAAATGTTGCTCTTGACTACATTTGTAAAGCTGTGAATGGGCTTGCTTCATGTTTATTAAACTTTCTCAAGACTTAATAACAAAAAGATTGGTTATTTGAAAAATTCACTCAGCAGCAAAACTGCACCTTGTGCATTCAATTTGTAACCTTGTTGAGCAAATTTTAAAATATTTTATCAATGTTCTTCCCTACTCTTCATTTAACGTTATCAATTCATTGTCAAATCCAACTCAACTGTACATAGCAAATTATACCTTAACGGATGCTGTGGAAGTCAATGCTTTGATTTTTAAGCAATTGCTATGACTTTTCAAATTTTGAAAGTGGTTTAAATTATGTTAAGTTGCCCTATTCTTCTAATTGGATGAATAGTCCAATACAATAGTTAAAGACAATGTGAAAGAGAGAGCTATTTGTGAATATTCAACAATGATTTTTTAAAAATACTTTATTTCCATTTAATGGTAGATGTTCAACTGTATGTAAAAGATTTTTTTAAAAACAGAAATGGACAAAATGCTATTAGAATTAATGGACTGTATGAAGTAGGTAATTGTCCTTGAGACAATTTTGCTAAATACACAAAATTTTCTTTGAGAGCTTTCTAAAATATAAGCTTTCATGTTGTGCTTCAGTTTAACCATTTGAGAGAAATAAAGCATACAACATATTATATGACTGTATTATCAGACAAACTTAAAGGTACACTGGTAGACTGTAATAGTGTGGACTTTTGGGTTCAAAGCATGAAACTACGCATTATAGCTGGACCATATTAATAAGAAAATATCTATTTTTAACTAACAAGATCAAAGCTTCATCTCTTGAATCATGAGACCTTCGCACAATAAACAATTTGTGGTATATTGAAGCATGTTGTAGCAGACTTCCCATGGAGTGAAATGATTCTTCCTTGATGGACACGTCATCCTTTTCCCCCCTGGAATCTAAACACAGGGAAAGTCCACCAGTTGAAACTATTTTTGACAGTCTTGGCCATATTCTCAGTGGTGTGTTCCACAGGACTGTTTTGTGTGTACTTTGGCAGTAAATTAGCAACCATTGCGAAGTTTTCGGAGTAGCTGATATGGGAAATGTGATGTGACCGTATTCTAGATATTTGGTTTGAAAAAAAAGTGCCTTATTCTGCACCCAACTCCTATTCCATATTTGGGAACACGCAGTGTTGACACTAGGTACACCAGTTGGGAAGGTTTACATTGCTTGTTACCACAATTTCTGTGGAATATTGTTCCAATAGTGAGAAAATGCAAAGAGCTGCAATACAGAGGAATCTGGATATTCTCGTGTACGAATCACAAAAAGTTAGCCTGTATTACAGCAGGTAACCAAGACGGCACATGGAATGTTGGACTTTATTAGAAAAAGGATGGAACATAAAGTATCTTGTTATCTTTGTACAGGATATTGGCATGATGACAATTAAATAACTGTGTACAACTTTGGTTTCCTTATTCAGGAATGAACTTGCATTTTAGTGAATGTTCTCTAGTTTGATTGCTGGGATGAAGGGTTTTTCTTATAAGGAAAGAATGAGGAGGTTGGGCCTATACTCTCAGGAGTTTAGGAAAAGATTTAAAGACAATCTTATTGATGTTGGATTCCGAAGGTGTTTGATACAGTCAACACTGACGGGATGTTTCCCCCATGATGGTGTCCAGAACAGGGGATTGGGGGTGGAAGGAGGGCAGTTTTAGAGTCAGCTTTGTCTCACTAAAGAAGAAGATGAAGAAATCCTTTCTTGGAGGGCTGTTAATGATTGGAGTTCTGTGCTCTAGAGACCAGTGGAAGTTGGGTCAGTGAACATATTCAAGCTAAGCTAGACAAATTTTAGATCCACAGGGAGGAAAGTAGAGTTGAGGGTGCAATCAGATCGGCTATGATCTCGAATGGCAAAGTAGAGTTGAAGGGCCGAAAGGCTTATTCTTTCTGTTTCTTATGTTCTTAGTAAGGTGTCTAAATACTCAAAGTGAAGCTGAATTTAAAAAAACCTTGCAGATTAAGTTATTCAGTGATGAGACGGGAATGTAATGGTCTCTTTGTAACAAATAATCTTGAATTTTCATTTTCTGTTTATCTGAAATAAGTTTTAGTCATCATGAAAGTTTAAAAAACAATTATTACTGTGGATTGCAGTCTCACGGTTTACTGTATTTAGCTTATACTTTATTCCATAGGCTGTGGAGGTGGAGGCTGAAATTGCCAGTGATGAGGAGCAAGGAAGTGAAATACACCAAGACAAAATTCAGCAACAGACCCTGCACATAGAATCTAAATGCAAGGAAGAATTTAGTAGATCACTTATTGAGGGCAAAAGGAATACTGATGTTGACAATTCACAGCTGGAAAAAACTGAGGCAAAGAAAGTACACATGGAACAAACAAATTCAGGACAGGTAGAGGCTGAGCACAAAAAATATTGTGAACAGACAGCACTTTCCATAGAGCAGGTGGAAGAAAGGAAAAAGGATTCAGAACAAACTTTAATGGAGGTAGGATATCAATATTGAATTAACTTGAAATTTTTGGATTTGCAAGGGACAAAGTCACTCTACCACTTTGTGCTAATTTGAATTTAAATATGATTCTGTGATCATATAATTGCCTCTCAGGCACTGTTGTGAGCAACAAAGACTTCTCAAAGTATTAGATTGCACGTTCTTGCACCGACAGGTTTGCCTTGGATTGATTAAAGGGGGCTTATCACGTTAACAGTATTTTGTTTGTGCTTAGAATGTGGGCATTGCTGGCATTTATTGCCCATCCACCCACTGTTGTTAAGACTGAGTCTTGAGTTCTACAGCCCCTTCGGTCCAACTTGTCCACACCCACCAGGTATCCTAAATTGATCCTAGTCCCATTTGCCAGCATTTAGCCCATATCCCCCTAAACACTTCCTATTCATTTACCCATCCGGATGTCTTTTAAATGTTGTAATTATAACCAGCCTCCTCCACTTCCTCTGGCAGTTCATTCCATACATGTGCCACCCTCTGTGTGAAAAAAGTTGACTTTTAGGTCCCTCTTAAGTCTTTCCCTCTCACTTTAAACTTGTGCCCTCTAGGTTTGGACTTCCATACCCTGGGAAAAAGACCTTGGTTATTCACTCTATCCATGCCCCTCATGATTTTGTAAACCTCTGTAAGGTCACCCCTCAGTCTCTGATGCTCCAGAGGGAAAAAAAGTTCAGCCCCACATAGCTCAAACCCTCTAATCCTAGCAACACCCTTGTGAACCTTTTCTGTACTCTCTCTGGTTTAACAACATCCCTCCTATGCAAAGAGACCAAAATTGAACGTAGTATTCTAAAAGTGGCCTGTACAGCTGCAACATAATGTCCCAACTCCTGTACTCAATGCACTGACCAATAAAGACAAGCATGCCAAATGCTGCCTTCACCACCCTGTCTGCCTGCAACTCCACCCTCAATGAGCTATGCACCTACACCCCTAGGTCTGTTTGTACAGCAACCCTCCCTCGGACCCTACCATTAACTGTATAAGTCCTGCCCTGGTTAGCCTTCTCAAAATACAATACGTCACATTTATCTAAATTAAACTCCACCTGCTGCTCCTCAGCCCATTGGCCCATCTGACCAAGGTCCTGTTGTACTCTGAGGTAACCTCCTTCACAATCCACGACACCACCAATGTTGATGTTATCTGCAAACTTAGTAACCATCCCTGCTATATTCACATCCAACTTCTTTATATTAAAAGAGTGGAATGCCAGGATTTTAACACAGTAAACGAATGACAAAATATTGCCAAGTCACAATGGCATGTGGAGGGTAGTTTTCAAGTAGTGTCATTCCCACGCATCTGTTGCTCTTGGTGGAGGTCACGGGTTTGAAAGATACTGTTGAGATGACTGACCTCCAACAGATGTGTCCATTTTCTTTTGTGCAAGGTGTGACTCCCACCAGTGAAGAGCCCCCTGCCCCACCCCAATTCCCATTGACTCCACTTTTGCCAGCACTACTTGATACTGCACTTGGTCATATGCTGTCTTGATGTCAAAGGCAGTCAATCCCACTCGTCTTAGGTTCAAGCATGGAGACAAGGTATGAATCTCATCTGATAGGATTCAAGGTTGAGTGGTGTATACAACAGCAAGTCAGCAGTATTTTATCACAACTTAACAAGCAAAAAGAAAGTTGACATTAGCCATGCTGGAAATCAGAAACAAATTTGGAAATTGCTGGAAAAACTCAGCAGGTCTAGCAGCATCTATGAAGAGAAAGCAAAGTTAACATTTCAGGCCAAGTGGCCCTTACGCAGAATGAATTCCAGGCCATCTGTTGGATGCGGATTTGTGACCATCCTGTAGGTTCTAACTTTCTCTGTCTGGTCAAAACTAAATGAAAATGTAATCATTTCAATTTATTAATGAAAAATTAGTACTGTGCCTATATTCACGTGCAATCAAAAACAACTTACGTATAACATAATGTTGTTGATGCCGTGGCTTTCCATTGCTTGTTTCTTTAGTGCTTAGACAGTGGCTGCAGTTATCTTGCCCTCTACACAAGGACCGAACCACTTCTTGAAGAAAGACAGCATGACAATACAGGCAGTGAACAATTAGGTGAGTGACTGCAGTAAGATTTGTTCAATATTTTTGTTCAGTTGTTAGGTTGCTTTATGCAATATCAATAATGCAAATATTTAGACGAGGCAAAATTAGTCTTAAGCATCATCTTTATCTGTATCCTTGACCTTTATACCATTTTCTGTTTTTGGCAGAGGTTGTTCAGTAGCAATATTGCAGCAGCCCTCCTATTTCTTCAATTTCGGAATGACTGATACAACTGAATATACAGTTAATGTTGACTAAATTTTAAAAAACAGTAATTAACCAAGTACCATGATTAATGTTGACCATTTGAGACGTTCCTTTACATAGTCTGGATATTTAGCCTTCCAATGCTGCAAGGCCACCTTAACTGTGATTTGAAGCTGAATATATCTTATCTATAAATGCTGCACTCTAGGATATGAAATTGCTCTTCAATGCATATGAAGCATTAATGTAATTATTATTTGAAAACTGCAACAATTGGTACACTTTTTTTAAAGTCATTATAAAGCACGACAGCCGATAAAGCCATTATAAATGTTGCATTTTTTTTTTGTTGAGAATGGCATAAAAGGTTACAGGGACAAGTGTAAACTAAGATCATGAAATATTCATTTTCTCTGTCATTGTGGCTAGAAATGGTTGTCTGGTAGGCTGTCAGCCGAAGTTGAATAACAATTTGGGGATAAGTAGACATTCTGAAGTATCATTCAGTTACTTTGAGGTTTTAAAACTTTATTTTTGAGTATGGATGGTCAAGAGTAGAGCTCACAACATTCTAAACTTTACATAATTTTTGAAAGGAGCACACTTCTGTAAATGGAATGGCAACTGTTCATGGTGTGCTTTCCTGTACTTAATTTAAGAGTCAATTTAAAAGTAGTAGTGTGAGCCATGTGATGGTTTCTCAAATCGTTCTTTATGAAAAACCCAGGCTGGCTGTAAAGATTGCAAGTCAGGGCTTCCCAAAGAATGGATCACAAGTGGGAAGCATGAACCAAAGCTTTGTGGTTGCAATTTCTGGGATGGCAGTGGCTGCTGTGGAGCACTAACTGAGTGCAAATAGTTGCAAGTCCTTTCTCAATCCTCATATTTTTAATAGAGTGTGGCCTCATTCTTGAGGCCTGACTCTTTTTGACCTGAAAAAAACCCAATGAAATGGCAGGTGATTTTTTTTTTTCTCTTTTTAAAAACCATGTCATCTGAACAGGTTCTCCTTCATGCTTTCAGTTCTGGGGTCACAGCAATTTTCATGCCTCAAAATGGGGTCGCAATCGAAAAAGTTGTGGGAAGCCCCATTCTGAGTGAAATGTACCTGAGAAATCTCAATCCTTTGTTTTTAATGAATCTGTCTCACCTAGCACAAAAGTCCAGAATTTAACACACACTGTTGCAAAAGTGGTAGTCCCAGTTTATGCAACAATAAAACAAGCTGGAGGAGGTGAGGAAATATCAGTGCTCTCGTGTTTCTGTGGTTCTTATTTCATTCACTCGTGGGATGTGGGTATCACTGGCTGGACCAGCATTTATTACCCATCCCTAGTTGCCCTTGAGAAGGTGGTGGTGAGCTGTCTTCATGAATTGCTGCAGTCGATGCTCTCTGTAGGTGGACGCATACTGCCAAATCACAGCACAGTAAATAGCTCTTTATTCTGCATTAAAATGTATTCTAACACTGGTATCTCTCACTACAATGAACACAACATCCGTCCTCTGCTGGAGGAGAAAACAGAGTTAACGTTTCGGGTCCGGTGACCCGAGGAAGGGTCACCGGACCCAAAATGTTAACTCTGTTTTCTCCTCCGCAGATGCTGCCAGACCTGCTGAGCTTTTCCAGCAACTTTGTTTTTGTTCCTGATTTATTGCATCCGCAGTTCTTTTGGTTTTTATCTGTCCTCTGCTATTTTTCTAGTGAACAAAGCTTGGGGATTTTTGCTGCAAATCTATGGGAGCTTCAGAGTAATAAGGACTCCAAGCTGCTATGGCAACATATACTTTTACATTCATATTGTAGTCTGGTGCTATGGATGACCATTGGAAAGACTTCAGTTGCTTTCCGTCACATGGCTGACGGAGAATTTCTGCTGCTGTTACTGCTTGTCATTTTTTTTCTTTTCTCATTCATAAGATGTGGGTGTTACTGGTCAAGCCTATATTTTATTGCCCATCCCTAATTGCCCTTAAGATAATGGTGAGCTATGTTCTTTAAGCTTTGCAGTCCTTGGGGTGCAGGGGGACACAGTTCTGTCAGCCAGTGAGTAGCAGGATCTTGACCCAGTGACAGTGAAACAGCAACAATACAATTCAATCAAGTTGATGTGTGGCTTGGAGGGGAATTTGAAAGGGGTGGTGTTCCCAAGCATCTGCTGCCTTTGTCCTTCTAAATGGTAAACATCCCTCGTTTAGAAAGCGCACAAAGTAGTTTTGGTGAGTTATCGCATTGCATCTCGTAGATGGTACACATTGCCACTAAGCAAATGTTGAAGATAGTGAATAGGTTACCAGTGAAGCAAGCTGCTTTTGTCCTGGATGATATTGAGCTTCTTGAGTGTTATTGGAGCTGCACTTATGCAGGCAAGAATAGAGTATTCCGTCACACTCCTGACTTGTGCCTTGTAGGTGGTGGACAGGCTTTGGAGAACCAAGAAGTAAGGTACTTGCTGGAGAATGTTCAGCACCTGACCTGCTCTTGCAGCTGCAGTATTTATATGGCTATTTTAGCTGGAGTTATTTATCAGTGGTAACCCCTGGGATACTGGCAGTTATGATATTTAAGAGTAAGTCAGTGTAAAACCATCAGCAGAGGGACTTCATTTTATCCCCTCACTAGCCTATCAGTGTTAAGCCTATTATTTTCTCCCTAATATACTTAGCATTGACTGATCATTGATTCTGAGTTTAACACACACTTCCATCAGGGGAGCAGTATGATTGGTTAAAAACATACTTGAATCAAAATGTTTGCCACATGAGAATGTTGATTAAGTTAGTTATGTTCATTATTATCTTCATATTTCAGATGCTTCCAGAGTAGAACACAACACAATGAGAGAAGGTCTACCAGAGGTATGATTGCAACATAAATGTTAGAAGACAGAACATTGTGAAGTTCTTTATAGATGCAAGAACTGCTCATATAATATTTGCTCTGACTTTTTGACTCAAGTTTCAGGAGGACAGTAGTGAAGAAGAATTTTGTGATGTCGATCTTTCAGAATTTGGTATAGAGCTGTCTGTCTCTGAGAGTGATGTTAGCTTCAGTTCCCAGCAGTTTTTAATTTTGGATGAGTCGGCAGCTAGCAGTCACACATCCTCCCAGCTGTAAGTGGCCTAAAAATGTAAATGTATGTTACAGTAAAGTATTTAAAGTTTTATATATACAGTCTTAATAGAGCAATCATCAGGGGCATAGTGGTAATATCACTGGACTAGTAATACAGAACCCTGGCTGATGTTGTCTTATAACTGTCCTCTTGGCAATTTGGGATGGGCAATAAATGCTGGCCTAACCAGATGCCCGCATCTAATGGACAAAAAAAAATTAAACATGTAACCTAAACCTTAATGCAATTAATAATCTTAAATTAATAACTTTAAATAATTTTTTAAAAATTCTCTCATGGGATGTGGGCGTCACTGGCTGGCCAGCATTTATTGCCCATCCTTAGTTGCCCTTGAGAAGGTGGTGGTGCACTGCTGCCTTGAACCACTGCAGTCCATCTTCTGTAGGTAGACCCACAATGCCATAAGGGAGGGAATGCACTGGATTTTGACCCAGCGACACAGAAGAAACAGCAATATATTTCCAAATCAGGACGGTGAGTGGCTTGGAAGGGAGCTTGCACGTGATGATTTTTCCGTGTAACTGCTGCCCTTGTCCTTTTAATTGGAAGGTACTGTCTAGCGATGTTTGGTGAATTTCTGCAGTAATAGTAATACAAGATTGTGATAGTCTTCCATGTCTTAAGAACAAATACAGTTAATTTTGTGATCTGTGATTAAGGTTGTATTCAGGTATAAGTTAGATTCTAATTACCCCTCAGTTACAGACTTGTTCTTGCTCTTCCTGGATGCAAGGTTCATATTCCAGATGGCCACGTAATTCCGTAACTTTTATAGGGTGTGCACATTAGTAGTGGAATTTTTCAGACATTGAGCAGAAAGAAATGTAAGAAGTAAACAAATGACCAATCCAACTTATTTACCAGTGATACAATTGGAGAGTGATGTCCAGTATTTGCAAGTACAGCCATAAATGAATGAAAACAGGGTCATGATCCCAGCTGATGGTAATACTGGAAAAGCCAGAATTAAACCTGGCTTAATAGAACAGATAAAAACCGAACGAACTGTGGATGCTGTAAATCAGGAACAAAAACAAAGTTGCTGGAAAAGCTCAGCAGGTCTGGCAGCATCTGTGAAGGAAAAAAACAGAGTTAACGTTTCGGGTTCGGTAACCCTTCCTCTGAGTTCCGAGGAAGGGTCACTGGACCCGATACGTTAACTCTGTTTTTTTCCTTCACAGATGCTGCCAGACCTGCT
>JAHRHZ010000023.1:6443776-6467599 GCA_024137785.1 Ginglymostoma cirratum
GCTTGTTATCTCGGATTCTCCAGCATCTGCAGTACCTTTTAGCTCTGATAATGGCAGGATGTGTTTTCAAGTCGCCGAAGTGACAGAATGCGATTTCAAGCTGCCGAAGTGTCTGGCTTGAACAAAAGGTCACTGACCTGGCTACTTCACTATAAACAGAAGTTTCACCTTCTTACAAAAGTTTCATCCCCTTACAGAATTACAGATGTCTCGCACCTTTACAAACGTTTTCCCACCCAATCCTATTCAGGCAGGAAGTTTAAGACAGTTTCCACATAACCCCTGTGTAGGAAGATAAGGAGCATAAATATTAATGGGATGTTATTCCATTAACATCTCACCTAGGAGTATTTTCCACTAAGGCTACAGGGGATTAGTATCAAACATGTCTAAACTAGATATCTATCAATACATTATATGCAACACCTCTATCCTTCTCAACAACGTGTCTGAATTCTGACCTCAGAACAATGTCCTCTTTGGAGCAGTGTAACATTTATCAGTTCCCATTCTTGTTTTTAATTGGGATAACCAGTTTAGGGCAGCAAGGTGATCATGAGATGTAGGAGCAGAAGTAGGTCACTCAGCCTAAGTCTGCTCTGCCATTCCATGAGATCATGATTGATCTAATAATTCTCAACTCCACTTTCATGCTTTTCCCTGATTCTTTGATAATATTGCAACCACTCTTCTCTTCTATTCCCCTCTCTAACTTGCCCTATAACCAGGAACGTTTAGCTGTCTAATCTGCTCATCTTTTAGCCACATCTCAGTCATACCTATAATATCATATTCCTGCACGTCTGTCTGGTCCCTCAGGTTCCTTGCTTTAAAGGATACTTCATTTAGCCTTGCTTAACCCTCTTCTTTCTTATTTAAACTGTTTCCTCTGCCTTCCAGATTCATTGACTTGTGTCTTAACTTCTAATTCCATTTTAGCTTCTCTTCCTCTGAGCTACTTGTCAAGATCTCACTCCCTGCCAATCTAGTTTAAATCTGCCCTCACAGCATTAGCAAACCTCCCCATAATAATATTAATCCTGTTCCTGTTCAAATATAACCATTCAACTTGTACAGGTCCTAGCTCCTGCAGAAAGAGTTTTAGATTCATGAAGTAATGAAACTATCTCCTGCTCTACCCTTCTATTACAGAACTTGCTACTGATAATCTGGAGATTGCTACCTTTTGAAGTCCTGGTTTTTAATTTTCTACATAGCTCCCCAAAGTCTGCTGCAGGACCTTATTTCTGTTTCTTGTGTCATTGGTCCTAACATGGACAAGCAGCTCTGCCTGCTCATCCTTCACCCTCACAATGTGTTAAGTTCTTCCATCTCATCCTTGACCCTGGCCCCTGGAGGTAACATACCATCCAGTTCAAATCCAAGTGTTTGAAGTCCATTTGCACAGATCAATAAAACTTAGCTGACTGGTACAAAAGAAATAAAAATGCAAGTGGAATTTGTTACCTTTCTATGTAGAATGGAAATTTTGCTACAATTATACAGACAGTATGTGGAGCAGTTCTGGACAGCATATCTTAGAAGGAATATTTGAACTTGAGTGCAGTTGAAGTCAACAGAATGCTTCCCAGGCTTCAAGGGTTAAATTAGAAGAGAAACCTCATAAACCTCATCAAAAAGGTAGCGTAGTTAATGATTTTAAATCTGAGGTTGATAACTTTTTTAACAAGAAATTAAGGGATATGAAGCCAAATCAGCCATGATCTCTCAATAATGGAATAGGCTAAAGGAGTTGAGTGACTCATTGCTGTTCCTATGCATTTCCCAGGGTAGGGGAGTCCAAAACCAGGAGGCATAGGTTTAAGGTGAGAGGGGAAAGAATTAAAAGGGACCTGAGGGGCAACTTTTTCACGCATAGGGTGGTGCATGTATGGAATGAGCTGCCAGAGAAGATGGAGACTGGTACAATTACAACATTTAAAAGACATCTGTTTGGGTACATTAATAGGAAGGGTTTAGAGTGATATAGGCCAAATGATGGCAGATAGGACTAGATTAGTTTAGGATATCTGGTCTGCATGGATCAGTTGGACTGAAGGGTCTGTTTTTGTGCCGTACAACTCTGACTCTATGCATTATGACTGGATGTTGTGCTGTGACTGTCTATTACCCCCTAGAATTCTAGATAACAGCTGATAACTCATAACCGTTATATGACTGCAGTATTTAATATTCACCACAAGATGACACTGAAGTAGTGTATTTGCCAAAGAACATCTTGCTCTAACGGGTCCATTATTCTCACCTCAGAGCCTGACTTTTACTTGAAACTGCATTTATATCTCTGTGTGATATCACAGGAGTTCAACTTGAACCATTTCATTCCCTGAAATCCCATGCCAATGGATATGAAAAATTTCCAATATGTTTCCTTACTAGTACAGAGATGGGAAATATGGAATCTTTTATCTTGCTTACTTCTGGAATGGGAAACAGTGCATAAGAAATATTGTATCATTTTGCCTGATGCACTTTTTTTTAAGAATAGGTAATGTGTTCGATTTTTCTGTAATGCAAAGGCATAGAGTGAGACAAGAAAGTAGAATTAAGTCCCCAGTGCAGTCAGCCATCATCTTATTGAATGGCAAAGCAGGTTTGAAGGACTTCATGACCTATTCCTGTTCCTAAGTCCGATGTTCCTATGTCCAAGTTTCAAGTGTTTCCATGCTTATTATACCTTCCCTCAAAACGTTTTCTCTTTGCCTGTTCCTTGATATTAATGGTTATCTGGTCATAAGCTGCTGTGGAAATTTCTCTGATGAACTGATTTCAACCATGAATCAACTTATTCCTGATGAATAGAAGCCATGGTTTTACATTTTGGAAATAACTGAATCCATCCTGTTCAAACAGCAGGTTTGTTTTGGAGACAAGCAGCTTAGCTGTCAGAAACAGCTCTCTGAGGAAACAGTAGTGATTTACCTCAGTCACTTTCACAGTTACCTTTACTCTTGGCTAGTTGAAGTTGGAATAGAGCAAAGGGGCCTAAAAGGAGGGAAGATAAATGAGTAGAAATGTTAAATTAGAAGTTGGGCAAAAATTGAAAATGAAATGAGTACCACTCTCTTAATTACTTCCTGTCAATTTTGTGCCAGATCAAAGGAAATGGGATATAAAAATAGGGAGGTCTTGCCAAAACTACACAAGGCACTAATCAGACCACTGCTAGAATACTATGAACAGTTTTGGTCCCCTTATCTAAGGAAAAACCTACTGGCCTTGGAGAAGTCCAGAGAAGATTCTAAGTTACGAGGAGAGGTTGAGTAGGCTAGGCCTGTACTTGTGAGTTTAGAAGAATTTCAGGTAACCTTATTGAAGCATTCAAGGTTGTCAGGGGATTTGACAGAGTAGATACAGAGCGTTTGCTTCCCCTTGTCTCGGATGAGTCTTGGACCAGAAGGCACAATCTCAGAATAAAGGGTTGCCCATTTAAGGTAGAGATGAGGAATTTCTTCTCTTAGGGACTTGAATCTATGGAATTCTTTACTGTAGAGGACTGTAGAGTCTGGGTCTTTAAGTATATTCAAAGCTGAAATAGATTTTTAATTAGTAAAGGAATTGAAGACTATGGGGAAAGGCAGGAAAATGGAGTTAATTATCAGATCAACCATGATTTTGTTGAATGACAGAGCAGACTCAATGGGCTAAATGACTGACTTCTGCTTCTACATTTTGTGGTCATATTGGAATGTGCTAAGACTCCACCTAACAATTGTAAAGAAGCTCTCTTGATTTTATTCATCTGTGACTGTAATTCATCACTTTTACCTGTTGTAGGATATACTAGAAGCAGTGGAGTTGGGTGACTTTAACAAGAACCTCAATGGGTAAAAGCTTGCATCCAACAGGAAAATAAGGTATTGTATTTTGGCGATAGTATTTTCTGAAGAAGGGTCTAGGCCCGAAACGTCAGCTTTCCTGCTCTGCTGCTGCTTGGCCTGCTGTGTTCATCCAGCTCTACACCTGGTTATCTCTATTGTATTTTGGCTGCAGTTTCATGTAAAACCATTTTCTTTTTGATGTTAGTTTATGAAGATTTCCTGCTCTTGGGATCTCTGGATGAATGAGCATTGATTTTTTTTTTGTAGCAAAAGCTTTTTTTAAATACGGATTTGCAAACTAATTTTGTTTAAGAACTTTGCTTAAAAATAAAAGCAAATTCATAGTTTTTCGGAAAAAAACCTGTGGAATTGAGACAGAGGAGCATCAGATTTATCAATAAGCCAGCTATCTTTATTTTTGTCTACAGTGACTGGGGTTTTAAAGCTCTCTTTAAAGACAACTTGTTGACTTTATTAGTCCAGCAACATAATCTTGAGACTGAGACTTCAATCCATTTAAAATTTGAATTAAGTTTCATGAAAATAAAGCTGGTGTCATACAAATGACCCAACTGTTTCACTATGTCTTCTAGGGAAAGATCCTGTGGCCTATATGTGACTTCAGTCTCTGACCAATATGGCTGGCTAGCAACTGTTCCTTGAAATGACCTAGCAAGTCACTATGTAACATCAAATTGCTGATAGCGGCTCAAAGAAGCGCCAGAAGTAACTAGTGATGGACAATAAGTGCTGGTGAACAATGCCCACATTCTGAGAATAAATTAATGTTGTTTCCTGACTTAATAATGGGCATAGTTGTATTATTATAGGAATATATCTTGTTTGTTTGAACTCACGTAAGATGTCAGCTTAAATTCCGCTCTTAAGAAAGGGAATTATTGGTTTCATGTCAGGCCTACTGGTGAACGAATGATTGGGAAGGAATTCTGAAGCTGCATTGTTTTATCTCCTATGAATAGTGTTTTCATCCCAACTGAAGATAGTACGGGACAGTTCTATTGACAGAATCAAATCTGGCTTAATAGATCATATGTTTAATTTTTGCCATTGGTGGTTAGTCATTGAAACACATTCAGCTGAGACTGCAAATGTTCTTCAAGAACAGAACATAAGTTTATTACACAAATAAACAAAGCTATATATAGGGGAAAGTTGAAAGATCTTCAAATAAACATCAAAATAAAGTTTCAACAATGGTTTCCATTTCCAGAGACGCAATCTCTGAGAAATAGCTCTCCTATCCCGGATTGCAAATCTTTACCTCCTACTTTCTGGTTTATTTTTGTTTTGCTGTTAAATCATTTTTAAATGATTCCTTTTTGAGTCAGCTGACATGAACCTTGTACAACTCTGGCTTAAACTTTCCTCAGTTCTAACCAACTTGAAGATTTCTGTTCAAACTCTCCCAGCTTAAAAGCTCCTCAGACTAGAAACCACATTTGCTGAGGGGACTGGTCCTCCTGAATTGACATAATTCCCTTACTAGGCAAAACAACTACTTTCTGAACTGAACTCCTGTTCTTCTGAACTAAAGCTTTGAACTTTCTGATCTGAAGTCAAAACTAAATTCGTTGTCGTTAAATAAACTAACATGACTTGTTTTCCTTTACAGTATTTTCCCTTTGGAGAAGATGGAAAATGAGAAGTTTTGTGTTTGGTTTCTCAATGCAGTATTAATGCAGTGTTTCTAAGTTCAGTATAATGTTTGTAACTGTGGTAATATGTCGTATGGGAGAAGGAACCATAATTTATTGTATACAAGTTGCTACAAGTTGCAGAGCGCTGCAGGAATGCAGACTGCTATTCCCCTCAGAGGCACGTTCCTTGCCACAAGGAGGAAAAAATGTGCTTTTGATTTCTTTCAATAAATGTTTGTTGTAGTTCCTGTGTTCAGTTCAATTTCCTAGTTTATTGACTGGCTGCCTCTCGGTTGTGTGTACTTCATACTCGGATTTTTTGAATAAAATCTAATAACACAATTCCACTTTGCTCAAAATGCAAGTTATTTCAATCTTTTATTGTTTCTTCCTCACTCGTCAAAATAGTTGGTCTGTTGGTGCTTGAAAAAAACTTTCAATAATTTTCCTTGCAGTCAGGGAGATGATGACATTTTTTAAAATTTAACTCGTGGGATGTGAATGTCGCTGATCAGAGCAGTATTTATTGCTTGTCCCAAGGGCAGTTAAAGAACAAAGAAAATAACAGCACAGGAACAGGCCCTTCGGCCCTCCAAGCCTGCGCCGATCCAGATCCTCTATCTAAACCTGTCGCCTGTTTTCCAGGGATCTGTATCCCTCTGCTCCCTGCCCATTCATGTAGATGTGTAGATACATCTTAAATGATGCTATCATGCCCACCTCTACCACCTCTGCTGGCAACGTGTTCCAGGCACCCACCACCCTCTGTGTAAAGAACTTTCCATGCATATCCCCCTTAAACTTTTCCCCTCTCACCTTGAAATCATGACCCCTAGTAATTGAGTCCCCCACTCTGGGGGGAAAAAAGCTTTTTGCTATCCACCCTGTCTATACCTCTCATAATTTTGTAGACCTCAATCAGGCCCCCCGCAACCTCCGTCTTTCTAATGTAAATAATCCTAATCTACTCAACCTCCTCGTCATAGCTAGCGCCCTCCATACCAGGCAACATCCTGGTGAACCTCCTCTGCACACCCTCCAAAGCATCCACATCCTTTTGGTAATGTGGCGACCAGAACTGTACACAGTATTCCAAAAGTGGTCGAACCAAAATCCTATACAACTGTAACATGACCTGCCAATTCTTGTACTCAATACCCCGTCTGGTGAATGAAAGCATGCCATATGCCTTCTTGACCACTCTGTTGACCTGCGTTACCACCTCCAGGGTACAATGGACCTGAACGTCCAGATCTCTCTCTGCATCAATTTTCCCCAGGGCTTTTCCATTTACCGGTAAGAATCAACCATATTGTTGTGGGTCTGGAGTCACATGTAGGCGAGACCAGGTGAGGATGGTAGTTTCGTTCCCTAAAGGACATTAGCAAACCAGATGGGTTTTTCCAACAATCAACAATAGTTTCAAGGTCACCATTAGACTTTCAATACCAGATTTCCATTGGATTCAATTTCCATCACGGGATTTGAACCTGAGTCTGCAGGACATTACCTGGGGTATCTGGATTGATAGTCTAGTGATAAGACTCTCTGCCATTGCCTCCACCAAATTAATGGTAATGTCAGTGGCCTAGTAATCCAGACACTCAGAACTACTGCTCTGGGGTCGTGGGTTCAAATTCCAATAAAGCAGCTTATGTAACTAAAACTCAATTAACAAACCCAAAAAATGAAGCAAATCTTGCGGGGACTGGACAACTATCATTCTTGTAAAAATGCATCTGATTCACTGAAGTCCTTCAGGGAAAGAAATCTGCCATCCTTAATTTGTGCAGACCCACAGCAATGTAGTTGGCTCTTAACTGCCTTTTGAGCAATCACTCAGTTCAAGGGCAATTAAGGATGACTATCAAATGCTGCCCTTCTCAGTAACACCCACACAGAAACATCGAAGATAGGAGCAGGAGGAGGCCATTCGGCCATTGACTTTTTTTTTAAAAAAGATCAAAGTCTTTCTGATTTAATATTAGAATTTATCTGTTACCTTTCTGCCTATAAGACCATAGGATATCGGAGCAGAATTAGGCCATTTGGACCATTAAATCTGCTCGGCTTTTCGATCATGGCTGATAAGTTTCGCAATTCCGTTCTCCTGCCTTCTCCCCATAATGCTTGGCCCTTTACCAATCAAGAACCTATATATCTCTCTCTTAAATATACTCAATCACTTGGATTCCACAGCACTCCATGGCAATGAGTTCCACAGACTAGCTACCCTCTGAAGAAATTCTTCCTCATCTCAGGGTTATCCCTTCACTCAGTCTGTGCCCTCAGGTCCTAATCTCTCATACTCGTGGAAACATCTTGCCCATGTCCACTCTATCCAGGCCTTTCAGTATTCTGTAACTTTTAATCAGAGCTCCCTTCATCCTAAACTCCATTGAGTACTGACCCAGAGTCTTCATGTGTTAAGTCCTTCATCCCCAGGAGTATTCTTGTAAAACTCCTCTGGACCTCCTCTCAAGGTTAGCACATCCATCCTTAGATATGGGATCCAAAATTCTCAATATTCCAAATGTGGTCTGACTAGACCCTCAGCAGTACATTTCTGCTCTTGTATTCTCTTGAAATGAATGCTAACATTGTATTTGCCTTCCTAATGGCCAACAGAACCTGCATGTTGACCTCAAGAGAATTCTGAACTTGAACCCCCAAGTCCCTTTGTGCTCCAGATTTCTAAAGCCTTTCCCATTTAGAAAATAGTCTACTCTATTACATGTCCCTCCACCTATCTTTCTATCATCTGCAAAATTAGCAATAATGCCCTCAATTCCTTTGTTCAGATTGTTGATGGAAAATGTGAATATTTGTGGTCCTAACACAGTCCCCTGCTGAACTCCATTCCATCACCAGCTGCCATTATGAAAAAACTCCATTCTATTCTCATTCCATAACACTTGTCTCTCTTATTGAATTGTTAAAAAGAGCCACAGTGCACTCTTTAATGAAAACATTTTCAAAACACATAATAAATGAAACCTGTAATCAATGTCATAAAGTAATATCACAGTGAGATTTCTCATCAATGCCAAAGAACCATAGAGCTTTGTAGCACAGAAAAGGCCCTTTGGCCTATTGGGTCTGTACTGGTCAGAAACATGGACCTAACTATTCTAAGAGATAGCAGAGAAGATATTCATGGATAGCAATAACAGCAGTCCTTGGGTGAAGGTGTAAAATTGGGGGAAGACAAACTACAACAATATTAGGCAGGAACTGGAGAATGTTGATTGGAGGCAGCTGTTTGAGGGTAAATCCACATTGGACATGTGGGAGTATTTCAAACGGCAGTTGATAAGAATTTAGGAGTAGCACATTCCTGTAAGAATGAAGGGTAGGTATCGCAAGTTACATGAACCTTGGATGACCAGGGATGTTATGATGTCAGAAAGAAAAAGGAAGCATACATAGAGTCTAGGAGGATGGAACTGATGAAGCCCTTGAAGTATATACCGAAAGTAGGAAAGAACTTAAACAACGAATCAGAAGGGCTAAAAGGGGTCATGAAAAGTCGTCAGTAAACAGGATTAAGGAGAATCCCAAGGCTTTATAAATATATAAAGCAAGAGGGTAGCCGGGGAAGGGTTAACCCACACAAGGACAAAGGAGGGAACCTATGTGTGGAGTCAGAAGAGGTAGGTGAGGTCCTAAATGAATACTTTGTGTCAGTATTCACCAAAGAGAAGAAATTGATGAAGGATGATCTCAGGAAAGGGAGTGTCAGGTTTCTAAGCCAAGTTGCTATTAAAAAGGAACAAGGTGTTGTGCGCCTTAAAATGTATTAAGGTAGGTAAGTCCCTGGTTCCTAATGGGATCTATCTCAGAATATTGAGGAAGGCAAGAGAACAACTTACTGGATCATTGACAGATATCTTTGTATCCTCTTTGGCCACAGGTGAGGTCCCAGAGGACTGCAGAATAGCCAATGTTATCCCATTGTTTAAGAAGTGTATCAGGGATAATCTTGGAAATTACAGGCCAGTGACTTTCACGCTGGTGATAGGGAAATTATTGGAAAAGATTCTTAGGGACAAGATCTAGAAGCATTTAGAAGCAAGTGGATTTATTAGCGATAGATAGGATGGTTTTGAATGCAAAAAATCATGTCTCACTAACTTGATCAAGTTTTTTGAGGAAGTGACAAAGATAATTGATGAGGAAAAAGTGGATTGATGTTGTCTACGTGGACTACAGTAAAGCCTTTGACAAGGTCCCTCATGACAGACTGGTACAAAAGGTGAAGTCACATGATATCAGGGGTGCGCTTGCAAGATAGATACAGAACTGGCTTAGTCACTGGAGACAGAAGGTAGCGGTGGAAGGATGTTTTTCGGAATGGAAGTTGTGACTAGTGGTGTTCCATGGGGATCAGTGCTAGGACCTCTGCTTGTTATCTACATAAATGATTTGGAGGAAAATGTAGCGAGTCTAGTTAGTAAGTTTGCAGATGGTATAAAGATTGATGGATTTGTGGATAGTGAGGAGGATTGTCAGAGGATACAGCAGTATATACATTAGTTGGAGGCATGTGCATAAAAATGGCAGATGGGGTTTAATCTGGACAAATATGAGGTAATGCATTTTAGAAGGTCAAGTACAGGTGGAAAATATACAGTGAGCGGCAGAATCCTGAGGAGTATTGGTATGCAGAGCGATCTGGGTGTACAAGTCCACAGATCACTGAAGATGGCAGCTCAGGTAGATAAGGTACTAAAAAAGGCTCATGGTACGCTTGCCTTCATTGGATGGGTCACTGAGTATAATGATAGACAAGTTATGCTGCAGCTTTATAGAACGTTAGTTAGGCCACACTTGGAATATTGCACACAGTTCTGGTGACCACACTGCCAGAAGGATGTGGACGCTTTGGAAAACGTACAGAAATGGTTTACCAGGATGTTGCCTACTACAGGGGATTTTAGCTGTGAAGAAATGTTGGCTAGGCTGGGTTTGTTTTCACTGGAATGCAGGAGGTTGAAGGGTGACCTGATAGCGGTTTATAAGATTGTGAATGGCATGGATAGAGTGGAATATATGAGGCATTTTTCCAAGGGTGGAGGGGTCAATTACTAGGGGGGCACAGGTTCAAGGTTGGGGGGGGAGTTTAAAAGAGATGTGCGAGGCAAGTTATTTACACAAAGGTGGCGAATGGCTGCAACGCGCTGCCAGAGGAGATGGTGGAAGCAGACAATAGCACCTGGATGAAAAATCAATAGGAAGGGAACAGAGGGATACGGATCCTCTAAGTGAAGACGTTTTAGCATGGAAGGGCAACATGTGGTGGCACAGGCTTGGAGGGCCGAAGGGCCTGTTCCTGTGCTGTATTGTTCTTTATTCTTCATTACCTGCTCCTCCTTATGCTGCTGGGCCTGCTGTGTTCCCCGAGCTCCACATTATGTTCTCTCTGACTGCAGTGTTGCTTTTTATTTCCCAGCTCCTTTCCACCTCTCATTTCTGAAGAAGGGTTCCGACCCGAAACGTCAACTTTCCTGCTCTGATGCTGCCTGGCCTCCTGTATTCCTCCAGCTCCACACTGTGTTATCCCTAACCACTCCGATCTCATTTTCCAGCACTTGGTCCATAGCAACTTATGCCCCGGCCTCGCAAGTGCACATCTAACTTCCTTTTCAATATTATGAAGGTTTCAGCTACTTCCACGCTTACAGACAGTGATTTCCAGATTTCCCATCGCCTTCTGAGGGATTTTCATTTCCTCACATCTTCTCCAAACCTCCTGCGCCTTTCCTCAAATCGATGCCCCTGGTCATTAATCCCATCACCAAAGGTAAAGTTTCTTCCTACCCTAAGTCCATAATAATAATATGCATTTTAATCATGACCCCTCTCAATTTTCTCAGCTCTAAGGAAAACAACAGACCTCTGTAAACTCGGTTATTTCCAGCAATTTCCATCCGGAGAGCGTAAGGTATCCCGTTGCCACGGTGACCGTTGCCGGTGTGATCGACAGACCAGTTGGGGGCGGAGTCTATGTGACGTCACTGACCGGAAGTGGACTGTCGTTGCCATGAGATAGTAGGAACTGCAGATGCTGGAGAATCTGAGATAACAATAATTTTCTGAAGAAGGGTCTAGGCCCGAAACGTCAGCTTTCCTGCACCTCTGATGCTGCTTGGCCTGCTGTGTTCATCCGGCCCTACACCTTGTTATCTGTCGTTGCCATGGCAGCCCAGACTGACGACCAGGAATGGGGCGGGCTTCAGGCTTACGACACTTCCCGGAAGTGGGCCGCTGTTGCCATGTGGTGACGGCGCTGCAGCGGAGCTTGGGAGAGAATGAAGTCTCCCAAAGTGAAGAAGGAGAAGGCCGACAGGCCCCAGTACGAGGAGACGGAGAAGACCTACGAGGAGCTGGTGGCGAATGTGAACGACATCGCGCAGCCGCTGGCCTCCAGGAAACTGAGCAAGAAGCTGTACAAATGCGTGAAGAAAGGTAAAGATTTGGCGGGGAAGGGGTCTGGGGGAAGGTCTGGATCATCGAGCCCGGCCCCATGAACAAAACTCCTAATGCCTCTGCCGTAGGACTGTTAGCCCAGGGTGGTTGCACTACATATGCAGGTAATTCGGCCAATAGTGTCTGTGCTGGTCCTTTGAGGCTGCAGTGCGCCCAGTGCCACTCTTTCCCCGTACCGACCCTGCACATTCCTCCTTTTCAGATAATCCAAATCCAGGTGTAATTCGGCTCTGAAAGCTTTCACAGCTCTACACTCCCTTTATCTCCCTCTTTGTGTCTATCTCTTCTTCCTGTCCTTCTCTCTATCTCCCTCACATGTCCCCATCTCCCTCTTTGATCTGTATTTCTACATAAAACCGAACTCCTGTCACTAGTCAGTCTTGGTATAATTTGAAACAAAAACGGATCTTGCTGGAAAAACTCAGCAAGTCCGGCAACATCTGAGAAGAGAAATCAGAGTTAACGTTTCAGGCTCGGTGACCCTTCCTCAGAACTGACAGAATTCGGTTCTGAGGAAGGGTCACCGGACCCGAAACGCTAACACTGATTTCTCTTCACAGAACCTGCCAGACCCGGTGACCTTCTTCAAAAAACTCTGTTTTTGTTTCTCATTTACAGCGTCTGCAGTTCTTTTGGTTTTTATTTGGAATAATTTAAACTCACCATTTTTAAATAGGGAGAAAGAACCTCAGACACCTCTGATCCTCAGAAAATGAAATAAATCTTATTAAAATTTTCTAGTACTAAAAATATCTACTGTAACTCTGCTCTGAACCCTTTCCACTGCAAACGCACCCTTCCCGTAATGTAACCAGAAGTGTACTGTAAATGTGGTCAAACTAATGTTATACATTAAAACCAGAAAGTCTGGAAATATTAAGCTCAAGCAATGGATTTTGTTTGGGATTTACCATCAATTATAATCTGTACAACAAACTGTATGAACTGATTATTTCAGCATGCCACAAGTAACTCAGACACTCTACAACTAATCCTCCTGACATGCAACTTCAATATTCAGCACAGCCATGCCAATATAACATATAGGGTGGACGACCACTTATTTTCCCTAGCTTGTGTATCCAAAACCTGGTGACGTGATCCCAGGATAAGCAGTAGATCACTTAGGACTTGTGTCAGGAGGAATGTCTTCACTGAGAGGGTGGTGATTGTTTGAAATTCTGTAACCCAGAAGGCTGTGGAAACTGACTCGTTGTTCGAGACAGAAATCAGTAGATTCAACAGACTAATGACATCAAGGTATATGGAGATTTTGTTTTTTCTTTATTGATTCACGATATGAGGGGGTCACTGGCCAGGCAGCATTTATTGCCCATCCCTAATTACCCAGAGGGCCGTTCAGAGACAACTACATTGCTGTGGGTATGGAGTCACATGTAGGCCAGACCAGGTAAGGATGGCAGTTTCCTTCCCTAAGGGACATTAGTGAACCAGATGGGTTTTTCCGACAATCAGCAATGAATTCACGGTAGTCATTAGATTCTTAATTCCAGATATTTTATTGAATTCAAATTCAACCATCTGCCATGGCAGGATTCAAACCCAGGTCCCCAGAACACTATCTGGATCAATAGGCCAGCGATAATACCACTAGGCCATCGTCTCCCTGTGTGAGATAGTGTGGGAAAGTGATATTGAGGTATATGATCAACGATTATGTAATTGAACGGCCTACACATGTGCCGATAATAGAAACAAAATACAGGGAATCTGGGGGGAAAAAAAAGTCCTGGAGAAAATGAGCAAGTCTGGCAGCACTCGTTGAGAGAGAAACAGAGTTGAGGTTTCAAGTCCAGTGTGCCTGAAGAACTAAGGTGAAAATGTGGTAGGTTTTATGCTATTACAATCGAAAATATGGTCAGGGAGAACAAAAGGGCCACCGATACTGGCACACTGTTGTTATGTTTAGACTGCGTCAGCTGTCAAGTGTAAATATTTTAATGTCTGATTGACTGTCTGAATACATATTGTGGCAACAAGTTCCATATTTTATCTGTTTTGTGAACCCATGTTTTGTACCCATCATGATGTCACCACCAAAGCTAGCCACTAGTGCATCCTAATTTTAAAAGGTGGAAATCTGCATGCGCAGAAAATGGAATATCCATATTCCTAATTTGGACACCTGTAGACATAGTAAAAATAGAGCAGGTTGAACAAATGTAAAAGGGTGTATTTCAGAGGTTGCTATAAGGCACAGTTAAACACAGCTACAGTTTTGTAATAAACATCTTATGTTCTCGAATTCCTAACATTGACTTCAGTGATTTCAGAATATAATGACTGCATGCAACTCTTGCCGAGGTTCTGCTACTGCCACATGCACATTCTCTAGATTCATCTTTTGTCCCTTTGCTTGTCACATCTAGAGGAAGTGGTGGCATAGTCATAATGTTATTGGAGTTGTCGTCAGATACTAATGCTCTGGAAACATGGATTCAGATCCCACCATGGCAGCTGGTGGAATTTCAATGAATAAAGCTAGATTTAAAAGCTAACCTCCAAACTGGTGACTCTGAAACTCCCATTCAAAATCCATCTGGTTCAGTAATGCCCTTTAGGGAAGAAATTCTGCGATATTTGCGTGCAGTGACTCCAGACCAATAACTGTGTGGTTGACACTTCACTATCCTCTGCAATAACACAGCAAAACATTCCATTCAAGGGAAATTAGGAATGGACAACAAAAGGTAGCCTGTTTAGCGACACCCACATTCTGTGAAAGAATTAAATAATTCCTGCCAATTTTGCCTTGCACAAACACATCATCATTTAATGTCCCCCCATTCCATCCCAACCTCAGACCTTCCCTTTTGTTCTTCTCTGCTTTCTCTTTTCCTGGAGGTGCTTGCTTAAAATCTGTTAAGTCTTCAACTTTTTCCAGTTCTGATGATGGTTCATAGATCTGAAATGTTACCTCTGTTTCTCGTCAAATGCTGCTTGATCTGCTGAATGTTTCCAGCTTCTTCTATTTTATATTAATAATCTCTTTAATTTGGTTGTACAATTTTTTTTCTGGAGCAGCTTCTGATTTTGTGATTTGTATTTGGCAAAGTAAGTGTTGGGGAGAATACGATTGTTACACATTGCTTGGAAACTTCAGAATATTTAACAACATCTCACTGTAAATTTCCATTTTCGTCTGCAGCTGCAAAAGTGAAACAGATTCGCCGAGGAGTGAAGGAAGTTCAGAAATTCATCAACAAGGGGGAGAAAGGGTGAGTATAATCTATCTGTTCTCTGATGCAGCGCAAAGAGGAATTATTGTTATACGTTTTTATTTGTAATTCTTTGAAAAAATTGATTTTATAAAAAAGCGAATGCAATGCTCTCTACTAACACATTGTCCTACAAAGTAACAGATGTGGAGTTATGTCATTTTTCATCCACCATTTCAGTTCACTACCTGAGATATTTTGTTCTGGGATTGCAGCAAGTGACAACCACCCACATGCCCCAGGAAGAAAATGAGAGGATTCAGTTTAGTCGATGCTTGTACATCTAATCTGTTGGCCTCAGAACTGAGCTCTCAGTTTGGCTGAGTAGCTGCATTGAGCTGTGTGACAGAAACAAAACTGACAATACTCAATTCTGAAGAAGGGTCACTGGACCTGAAACATTAACTGGGATTTCTCTCCACTAATGCTGCCAGACGTGCTGAGATTTTCCAGCAGTTTCTTTCAGATTTCCATCATTCTCAGTTCTTTTGGTTTTTTTAAAAATAGTAGTGTATGGTTCACACCTCGGTTTGATGGGAACAAAAGATTCCAATTATGGAGGTGATAAAGTTATTGTGGACTGATCCAATTGAGTGAATTGTTCAGCTATTTCAGACAGCAATTGAGAGTCAAATGCATTGCTATGTGTTGCCTGTAGGTAAGGCTGGTAGGGTGATCGTTTTCCTTCCTTGAGGGACAGTAGGCAGCCAGAAAGGATTTAATAAATGTCAGTCATTATATGGTCATGATTACTGAAACCAGCTTGTTTTTTTTTATCCTCTAGATTTATTAAGAGACTTAAAAGATCCAACACCTGTTGTGATTGAATTATCAGTCCAGTGATTTAGATTTAATCCAGTGATATCACCACTATTCCTGACATCCTAACTGTAGTGCTGCAGGTTTATCCTCTTGAAATTGCCGTGCCTGTAGCCAAGCTGTTCTAGTATTGACACAATGCCGGCAACCAGATGGCAATGTGGAATTATCTAACCAGTTCCCATTTGCATTCAACGGGATTAATATTGCTGAGTTCCATCTCTTCTCCCAGTACTCAACATTGTAAATCAGTTCTGATGAACACTTATTGGACTCAAAACATTAACTCTGCTTTCTCCCCACAGATGTTACTAGACCTGCTGAGTTTCTCCAACAATTTTTGTTTCAGATCTCCAGCATCTGCAGTTATTTGTTCTGCTGTGAATATTTTATTCATTAATATTACTGGGGTTTTCACAGGGAACCCAACTGCATCCACTGCTTCTTGGAGCTGATGTATTGAGGTCACTGATCCAAATTGATTGATTTTTCTTTTAAAAACAAACTGTTTTGCAGGACTGAGATACAGCTATCTGCCTCAATTTGAAATCCAAATCCAAATCCAAAAATATATTTGTTGTTCACTTTTCATCACGTGAGCATTCTACCCACCTATTTCATTAAACACTATCTACTTCCCTGTGGCAGGATTTATAGATCCAGTATTAGACTAATTAGTCGCCTCAGAACCTCCAACAGTGGAATGGATCCTCTTTGATTGCAAGGAACAGCCTAGGTAGATATAAGATGCGCAACCAAAAGGGCAGCAAATGCATAAAAATACCACTACCTGCAACTTTCCCTCCATACCATCCTGACTTAGACGTATGTCGTCTGTATGGCTTGGTTATAAACCTCGAACTCCCTTCCAATCAGCACTTTGGATGTCGCCCCACCACATGGGGACAGCTGCGGTTCAGGAAGGCAGCCCATTGTTGACTTCTTAGTGGCAACTTGGGATGTTCTTCAAATGCGGGCGTTGCTAACAATGTTTGCATCGGGAAAGAACAGTAGAAATCTATCTTGTATTGTGGAATGCTTGAATTTATAGTCCTTTTGGGCACACAAATCCTGGTAGTCAGAATCAACCTCTCTCTTTCCATTTTTGACCTACTTGTTATGTTTGACCTGAATTCTGTAACTGTAGCTTACTGTCACCCTTATCAATTCTTACATCTGTATCATCTTGCTCTGTGCTGTACCTGGATTATCTATGAAATTATATTTTTTAATGAAAATTCCTCTTCCACATGTTCCTTTTAATCTGTGATTATACTTTGGCTGTTTATAAACGAATTTTATAAAGCAAATTATTCAAAATAAAATACACTGATATCTTGATGAATTTATAGTAAAGATGCAGGCTTGTTGTATTTAATGGACCGAAGGCAATAGAGCAGAAAACAAAAGTAATTTTGCAAGAGTCTGTACTATAACAGCGTGGTACTGTGCTAACATATCATTTCTCTGCTTGCAGGATTGTTGTATTGGCTGGTGATACTCTGCCAATTGATGTTTACAGCCACTTGCCAATCTTGTGTGAAGATAACAACCTTCCTTATGCTTATATACCATCCAAAATGGTATGCACTCAATTGTATTCTGGAATAAATCAATGAAAAATTCTGATACTTGTACAAGATATCTACAATAAATTTTCTGATAACATTGGCCAATGGTTTTAGAGTATCAATTGCAGCTCAGATAGGTTGAAACTAAGAATGAAAATAATGTAAATGCAGAAATCTGAATCAATTAAATTATTTGGGATGAAGTTGTTTTTCACAATGAGAAATTACTGTGCTGTTCGCGCTTCCAGTGGACGTACATTGGTTAGACAAAGTGAGAATTTGCCAATTTACACATGGAAGAGACATTGAATTGACAAAATATTTTTGGAGATCACATTTTTCTTCAATCTACTGCATTGCCACAAACTCGAGTGTTCTGATTATCATATTGTGTTGTCTGATCTGCAGTTACATTTGCACAGATGTGACTGGAATATGCAGAGTGTGAATGATAATATTTGTTTTTGCACAGGATCTGGGAGCTGCTGCAGGATCCAAACGGCCAACATGTGTGATAATGATTAAACCTCATGAAGACTATCAGGAAGCATACACTGACTGCTTAGACGAGGTGCAGTCCCTAAACCTTCCCGTATGAAGGAACAAAACTGAGTGATCAGCAATGAACAGTGAATGTGTCCTCACAATATGGTGCACTGAATCAGTGATTTCCGATTCACTTCTGTCTGTGCCAGTTGCTGAATGTTATTTTCAATGCTTAAGATTTTTATGTTTGAAATATGTACAGATATTAAAGTTTGTCGTGTTGTTGGAATTCTAACAACAAGCTGTAAACTTCAGAAGCGAAAGTTGCCTTTTTTTTTATTTCCTGAGGTTTATTCACTGCGCTTCAGAAACTAAACATTTAGGGCTAATCTTTTGAATTGGATAAAAATTGGACTTGGGGAGGATGATGGCATCAACAACAACCGCAAACCATTTCAGTCATTAGGTCTTAGTGAGTAGTTGCAGCGAGTTGCTAATGCTCAACAAGTTTGACATGCAGCTCGGCATTGTCAGGGTGAAGGAAACTGGAGCTACATTCAATGTAACTCCCTAAGGGAACACAATCTGGAGTGGAAACCTCTAAGCAATCAGCAGCCAGTGGAAGATTCGTGTTACTTCTGACCACTCCCTCTGCGACTCCCTTGTCCGCTCCACACTCCCCTCCAGCCCCACCACACCTGGCACTTTTCCCTGCAACCGCAGGAAGTGCTACACCTGCCCCCACACCTCCCCCCTCACCCCAATCCCAGGCCCCAAGAAGACTTTCCACATCAGGCAGATGTTCACCTGCACATCTGCCAATGTGGTATACTGCATCCGCTGTACCCGTTGTGGCTTCCTCTACATCGGGGAAACCAAGCGGAGGCTCGGGGACCGCTTTGCAGAACACCTGCGCTCGGTTCGCGACAAACAACTGCACCTCCCAGTCGCGAACCATTTCAACTCCCCCTCCCATTCCTCAGACGACATGTCCATCCTGGGCCTCCTGCAATGCCACAGTGATGCCACCCGAAGGCTGCAGGAACAGCAAATCATATTCAGCCTGGGAACCCTGCAGCCCAATGGCATCAATGTGGATTTCACAAGCTTCAAAATCTCCCCTCCCCCAACCACATCCCAAAACCAGCCCAGCTCATCTCCACCTCCCTAACCTGTCCTTCCTCTCACCTATCCCCTCCTCCCACCTCAAGCCCCACCCCCATCTCCTATCTACTAACATCATCCCGCCGCCTTGACCTGTCCGTCCTCCCTGGACTGACCTATCTCCTTCCTACCCACCCCACCTACTCTCACCTTTACTAGCTCCGTCCCTGCCCCTTCGACTTGTCTGCCTCCTCTCCACCTATCCTCTCCTTTATCCATCCGCCTCCCCCTCTCTCCCTATTTATTTCAGAACCGTCTTCCCCTCCCCCATTTCTGATGAAGGGTCTAAGCCCGAAACGTCAAGTTTTCCTGCTCCTATGATGCTGCTTGTCCTGCTGTGTTCATCCAGCCCCATGCTTGTTATCTTAGAATGGAGGGTTTTTTTTTTTTGCTGTTTTTGCAACTCCCTTTAAGGTGAAATCAGGCCGCTTAACATTTGGAGTCATTGGAGCTCATCAAGTGATTAAGTTGGATGCTGCGGACTAGAAATATGAAACTTTTTCATATCAAGGCAAATGCAAGAATGTCAAGTGCTTGCTATCTCCATGGCAACTCAACGAATCAGCATCCACTTGCTAACCAATCTCCAGTAGTATAAATTGTCGTAATCGTTTGAAATTTGGCATTCTTGTGTTGGTTGTGAGGAGTGTAAGAGGAGAGATCTCAGCAATATGCCGGTCCTTTCAACAATATTCAAGTTGTATAATACTAAATGACTCTTCTAAGTGTTGTTTTGGTGAGATGACAAACCATTAGGATCATTGAAATTGCTATAAAACTAGTGCTAGTGTTAGAAAATGTTGTAATCTTGTGCATGGAGAAAATCATAAATATTTCAAATTCATCCATTCCTCTTGTCGGGTTTTACAAAATCAATTTGGAAATCTCCCTTTTACATGTTGCTCGAGTCTGAGTTACTTCCCATATCTCTTGTAACATTGCAGATTATTAACTTTTGTACACATGTTTGCTAATAAAATAATGAAATGCTTTAACATTTATTTTTAAGAATGCCAAAATTAAATGTCTGCTTAAATTAAATGACTGCTACAAAATTAAATTCAATCTTGTGGGGTTACGTTATATTTTTGTAGGAAGTAACTTATTCGTAGTGTGTAGAACAGCAATTGTTTGCATTCGTAGAGCAGCCATATCTCCGAGTCACTAGCCCTTCCATTATAAAGGACACTGAGACAAAAAGTATATTAGAATGAAAGACGTAAAGCTTCTTCAGATGGGGAATTTTAGTGTCTTAAAGGGACGAGAGTGTGAACCTGAGATGGGATTTAGGTTGCATGTTAATCATAGAACCCTACAGTGTGGAAACAGACCCTTCGGCCCAACAAGTCCACATTGACTCTTACAGCATCCCACCCAGACCCATCCTCCTATAACCCAACTAATCTGGGCAATTTAGCGTGGCCAATCCACCTAGCCTGCACATCTTTGGACTTTGGGAGGAAACCGGAACACCCGGATGAAACCCACGCAGGAGAACGTGCAAACTCCACACAGACAGTCAAGGGATATGTTATAGGCTGAGGTGCATAACTCCAGTTTCTTTATAACAAGCCTGTATCTACCATGAGAATATGGGAACTTCATGTATCCAATATATTTGAAATGCTGAGTCACAGCAAGATGTAACTTTCCTGGCCAATGGGAGAGTTACAGAGTGAACAGCAGTCTTTTAAGCTTTTGTGGTTAATGACCTTGCTTGAATTGGCTGCGATTTGTGCCTAAGTGGTGACTACCTTAAATCTCTCCATTACTTTGAGTGTAAATTCTGGCCCAGTGACTCAGTTTGGATTTTGCCAGAGCCAGTCTGTTCTTGATCTCTGTTTTCAACCAAATTTGGGTAATAGAGCTGAGTCTAAGTGGTGAGATGAAAGTGACTACCTTTGCCCTGGAAGCATTCATTTCAACTGGACTGGGCTGAGAGGAATTGTCCACTGGTTGGACTCATACCTAGCATAGAGGAATGTGATTGTGGTTGTTGATCGATCATCTCAGGAGTTCCTCACCAGACCCAGCAATCTTTAGCTACTTCATCAATTCCCTTTCTTATATCACCAGATGAATGTAAGTGTTTGCATAACATTCAGCACCATTTATGTCCTTTCAGATACTGAAGCAGTCCATCCGCAACAAGACCTATAAACAGATAGCAGGAACTGCAGCTGCTGCAGAATCTGAGATAACAAGGTGCACAGCTGGATGAACACAGCAGGCCAAGCAGCATCAGAGGAGCAGGAAGGCTGACGTTTCGGGCCTAGACCCTTCTTCAGAAATCAGACCTGTAAACATCTAGGTTAAGTGTCATATGATATTTGCATAACACAAGTGCCAGACAATAACCATCTTCAACAAGAGAGAATCTAATAGTCACTGTTGTTGAATTTCCACCACCCCTGCCCCAATAACATCCTGGAAATAATTGTTGACCAGGTATTTAACTCCTCTGATCACAGAAACACTTACGTCCAAAGGCTAGGAATCCTATAGTGAATAACTCACCTCTCACTTCAAAAGCCTATCCATGGGACAAGCTAGGAGTGTGATGAAATACTGTCTACTTGCCTAGATGGGTGTACCTGCAACAATTCTATCAGCCAGGACAAAACCTGCTGATTGGCGCTACCTTCAATGTTCACTCCTTACACCACAAATGCACAGTGGCAACAGTGTACCATTTACAAGATACACTGTGACAACTCACCAAGGCTCCTTCAACAGCACCTTCCAAACCTGTAACCCCTACTACCTTGAAGGATAAGGGCAGTAGATGCGTGGGAACACCACTACCAGCAAGTTCCCCAAGTCTCACATCATCCTGAAATTAGCGCTATCACAATTTGTTCACTTACTGAGTCAAAATTCTGAATGTCACTAATAACACTGTGGTAGTATCTACCTCCTGTGGACTGCAACAGCTCACCACCACTCTCAAGGCAATAAGAGAAGGACAGTAGATAATGAGGTAGCCAGCGGTACCCATATCTCATGAACAACTTGTTTTAAAAAGCATGAATTTGATCTCCGTAATCTTTAACTGAACTAAACTTCAGTTCTTCAGGGCTATATGTCAGGTAACTAGTTTGACAGTATAGGCTGAAAAGAAGTGAGGTAAAACTGGATTTAGAACCAGACATCTTTGGATGAGGGATAAGAAGTTGAACATATCCCTCAAGATCTTCTTCAGTAAGTATGGGAGAAGGAAGGGAAACTGTTGGAGACTCTTCAACCATGACTGACAAAGTCCCAGAGGGTGCTCTTTGATTAGAGAGAGAGACTATTGACAGTGAGTTTCATCTGTGTTCACCATGACTCAGTCAAGGGGCAAGTTTGAAACCCTTGTTATCCTGTTTTGCAAAGCAGCTGTGATGACAACTTAGCTAAAAACTCTCCAAAGAGCTAAGATTGGAAGCAGGTAACAGCAATTTCATCTGGCCAATGGCAATGAGAATGATGTGCTCAATCATGCCAAAGGCTTCAGATAGGTTGAGGAAAATAAGGAGGGATAATACACCACAGTCACAGAGAATGCCATTGGGGACTTTGATTAGGTCTACTTCAGTGATGGAGCAGAACTTGACTGGAAGTGTTCAAACATTGCTTTGCAGGTGAGAAAAGCAGAGATTTAACATACAACAGATCCAAAAATGTTGGTAAGGAAAGGGGAGATCGTGGATGGAGTTGTAGCAAATATAGGAAGAATATGTCGAGTAGAAGTTTGATAGATTTGGAAGGGAATAGAATAGTAAGGAAACTGAATGATTATATCAACAAGTGTGATAGAGAATTGAAGATTAGTGGGAACAGGGTCAAGATCAAGAGTCTGGTGCTTGTGGACAAGAGGAGGTTTGAGAAAGATAAGATAATGAAAGACATAAGTCTCTGGGGTCAAAGAAACAGAGTTGCAGAGAGAGCTTAAACACTAATTGTAATCTTAGTGGCAGAAATCCATGAGCTCCTTGCTGTTGTTGGGAGCTTGGCAAAGGATAAAATGAGGTAAGTCAAAGTGAAGGAGAAAATTTGGGTGTAACTTTACATCCTTGAATGATTCTGGAGAGAGACTGGGATCTGATAACGTGGCCAGCCAAATCTCGTGACGATATCTGCTGTGCACTATATAAAGAAGCCAAGGTGCAGGCTGTACCAGAGAAAACTTTAAGGTTCAGACGGAGTAAGGGTTTTAATGAAGGTAAGGACATCAAAGTGAAGGTGAGGACGTGGTTTGAAGTTGGTAGCTCCAAAAATATTATGGTGAAGTGAGCAAGAGAAAAGATGAGATATTTGTGGACAAAAACTGGGGGGAAAAAAAAACTACAGATGCTGTGAATCAGACAAAAATAGAAATTGCTGGAAAAGCTCAGCAGGTGTGGCAGCATCTGTGAAGAAAAATCAGTTAATGTTTTGGGTTGAGTGACCCTTCCTCAGAACTCCACTTACGCTGATTTCAGAGACATAAGTCTCTGGGGTCAAAGAAACAAAGTTGCAGAGGGAGCTAAACACTAATTGTAATCTTAGTGGCAGAAATCCATGAGCTCCTTGC